>CAUYQG010188813.1:0-23190 GCA_963574415.1 Tarsius wallacei | reverse complement strand
CGCCCGGCTGATTTTTTGATTTATTGTAGAGATGAGGTCTCGCTTGCCCAGGCAGGTCTCGAACCCGCGGGCTCAGGCAATCCACTCACCTCAGCCTCCCAAAGGCGCGGGATTACAGGCTGAGCCACCGAGCCCGGCTTGGCACTTATATTCTTAAGGATCTATGATCTGTAGTTTTCTTTTCTGTGTGTGATATCTTTGACTTTGGTATTAGGATAATGTTGGCCTCCTAGAATGAATTAGGAAATGTTCCCTTCTCTTTTATTTTTTTTATTACAGTCATATGTCACTTAATGATGGGGATTTGTTCTAATAAATGCCTTATTAGGCGATTCTGTCATTATGCAAACATCATAGAGTGTACTTACACAAATCTAGATGATATAACTTGCTACACATCTAAGTTACTGCTCCTACAGTCTATTGCTCCTTGGCTATAAACCTGTGCAGCACATTACCGGACTGAATACCATAAGCAGCTGTAACACAATAGTAATTACTTACGTGTCTAAACTTATTTAAACATAGAAAATGTAATGCATTGCACTATGTAATGCATTACAACTATGACTACAGGTGACAACTCTTCCCAGGTGACAGAAATTTTCCAGCTTCATTATAATCTTAGGAAACTATGTCACATGTTGATTTGTCATCGACCAAAATATTGCTATGTGGTTCATGGCTGTAGTTTAGAAAGATTGGTGTTAATTCTACTTTAAAAGTTTGGAAATTCACCAATAATGCCATCTTGCCATTCCACTTCCACAATAAGCTTGACCATGCTCCACATTCCAAAACCACTGTCACTCAGTGTGTGCTCACACTTCAGAACCAAGCACTATGGCTGCACTGTGTACACCTATGCCTTAGTTGCAGGAGCCCACTGCTGTGGGCTAGCCTGCTCCAGGTCCTGGAGCCAAAGTTGCTCTGTACACATCTGAACTCTGGACCAAGAATCTACTACACCTCTTTGAGTGCTCATTCCTAGGACTTTGGAACCACCACCACAATTGAGCTAACTCGCATCCAGACCCCAGAGCCTCTGTTGCTCCATGCATGCCCATGCTCCAGACCCCAACTCAATGGCTGCTCTGCAAGTGCCTCCATTGCAGACACTGCAACCACCACTGCAGAAAGCATGTCTGTTCCTCAGTCCACTGAACAGCAGTAACCCTGAACACACTCATGCTCTTGACCCTGGAACCAATGTTTCTCCACATATCTCTGTGCTTGAGACAACAGCTGCAAGCCTGCTCCACGGATATCACACATCAGACACTCTCACTGTGAGCACATTCCCAAGCTGAACCCAGAGCCAAAAGGGATCCCCTTGACCATGATTCTACTCAGATGAGATAAAGAAATAAGGAGAGCCTGAACAGCCTTCATTACAGAAGACTCCAATAGCCCTTACCACTACAGCAGACACCCATAACCTTGGCGACCAAAGACCCTTAAAATTTTCACTATGATTATAAAAACTGACATAACTACATGGAGAATATTCTGCTCTACCTTCACTGGAGCCAAAACAGCCTCACCCCATCTAACTAGCATACTCACATCCATTTTAGGTGCATGTCTTTCCCCACCAAAACTGGTCTATAAAGTCTGGTAGAGGTGACAGCTCCATCAGATGCACAAGCATCAACATGAAGCAATAAGAAACATGAAAAAGAATATTTTAAAACATATTGCCATCAAAGGAATGCAATTATATTCTAGTAACTGACCACAAATCTAAGAGGTGCATGAGAAAGAATTCAAAATAACTGTTATAGGAAAATTCAACTACCTGCAAGAAAACATTGATAGACAACCTAATTGATGAAATTAAGAAAACAAAACAAGATTAACAGAGAGATTGAAATAATAAATTTTAAAAACACCAAGTCAAAATTCTAGAGCTAAATACTATAATACATAAGAAGAAAAAAATGCAACAGGGAGCATCAATAACAGATGAGATCAAGCAGAAGAAAGACTAATGGGCTTAAAACATGAGACATTTGAAAATATCCAGTCAGAGAAGAAAAAGTAAAAAATAAAAATAAAAAATCCTGTGGGATGCATACAATGTCATAAAGAGACCTAACATTTATATTACAAAGACTTCAGAAGAGGACAGAGAGAAAGAAACAGAAAGTTCAACTGGTTCCATGTTTTTGCTTCTGCAAATAGTATTGCAATAAATATGCATGTGAAGGTATCCTTTTTATAGAATGATTTGAATTCCTGTAGGTATATTCCCAGAAGGAGTATTGTTGGGTTCCATAGAAGGTCAATTTCTAGATATTTTAGAAATTGCTACATTGTTTTCCAAGGAGGCTGTACTAATTTACGCTGCCAGCAACAGTGTAGAAGTGTTCCCTTTTCTCTGCATCCTCTCCAGCATCTGTTGTTTTTTGAGTTATTAATAATGGTCATCCTGACTGGAGTTAGGTGGTATCTCAGTATGGTTTTAATTTGCATTTATTTGATTATTAGTGAGACTGAGCATTTTTTCATGTATCTATTGGCTGTTTGTATGTCTTCTTTTGAGAAGTGTCTATTCAAGTCTTTTGCCCACTTTTTTTTTTTTTGAGTTGGAGTCTCACTCTGTTGTCCCGACTGCAGTCTCGACCTGCTGGGCTCCAGCGATCCTTCCGCCTCAACCTTCCAAGTAACTGGAATTACAGGCGTGCGCTCCCACGCCCGGCTAATTTTTTGATTTATTGTAGAGATGAGGTCTCGCCTGCCCAGGTGGGTTCTCGAACCCGCGGGCTCAGGCAATCCACTCACCTCAGCCTCCCAAAGCGCGGGATTACAGGCTGAGCCACCGAGCCCGGCTCTTTTGCCCACTTTTTTTTTTTTTTTGAGTTGGAGTCTCACTCTGTCGCCCAGACTGGAGTGCAGTGGCCGCTCCCGGCCACCGCAGCCTCGACCCGCTGGGCTCCTGCGATCCTTCCGCCTCAGCCTTCCAAGTAGCTGGAACTACAGGCGCGCACTACCACGCCCGGCTAATTTTCTGATTTATTGTAGAGATGAGGTCTCACTTGCCCAGGCGGGTCTCGAACCCTCAGGCTCAGGCAATCCACTCACCTCAGCCTCCCAAAGGCGCGGGATTACAGGCGGAGCCACCGAGCCCAGCTTGCCCACTTTTTAATAGGATTGTTTGTTTTTTCACTTTTGGCATGTTTGAGTTCCTTGTAAATCTTTAATGTTTGGCCTTTGTCAGATATACAGTTTGCAAATAGTTCCCCCCGCCACCCCCGCCCCACTCTGTGGGCTGTCTCCCTACTCTCTTGATGGTTTCTTTTGCTTTGCAAAGTTTTTCAGTTTGATGAGGTCCCACTTGTCTATCTTATCTCTTATGTCATGGGCTTTTTTGGGTTATGATCAGAAATAATAAAGGACTTCAGGAAAATAAAGTGATATTTGACTTCTCACACATAAAGAGTTGTAAGCCAACATACAGGGAACTCAGAAACTAAGATGTCCTATTTCTCTTTTTTATATATAATAATGACTTACTATTTATAGACTATGTTTTATATATCATTAAGTAATTATATTACTAGCTGTATTATGTTTTACATAATAGAACATTTTCAGTAAAATAAAGATATCCTCCATGATAATTAGATGTATATAAGCTTAACTGAAACTATTTAGATCTAATTTGTCTTCAAATTGCCATAAATTGTATATATCTTCCCACTGTACAGTTATTGACTGAAAATATAACTTATAAATGGCATTCACACCCTTAAATTGCTGTAATCAACTCCACTCTTTAACTGCTCATGACAGTTCATAATTTTTTTTTGACTATTGCTTGCCCTTGTTACAAAGTGAAATGAAATGGAAACTATGTAAGTAAATATATAAAGTGAGTTTAATATATCTCTGTAAAAAAAAAAGAAGAAACAGAAAGCTAATACTTTACCTGGCAAAGATGTCCTGTAGAAATGAAGGAAAAATAAAGACTTTTTTCAAAAACTTAGAGTAGATACACAAAAATAAAGCTGAGATAATTCATTGCCAATAGGCCTGCCTTACAAGAAATGCTAAAGGAAGTTTTTAAAACTGAAATAAAAGTCTAATAATTAGTAACATGAATACATATGAAAATATACAACTCACTGGTAAATGTATTAGTCAAATTTGGAATACCCTAATGCTGTAATAATGGTATGTAAATCACATATCTATAGAATAAAGGTTACTATGCAAAACTATTAAAAATAACTATGGCTAAAATAATTTGTTAATAGCTACACAATATAAAAAACATAAATTATATTATCAAAAACAAAAAATATGAGGGATAAAAGTGCAGAGTTTTTATAAGGAGTTAAATTAAGTCAGCAACTTAAAATAGACTATTATAACTATGAGATGTTATATATAATTTCATGGTAAGCACAAAGCAAAAACTTAGAGTAGATACACAAAAGATAAAGAGGAAAGAATCAAAGCACACTACCATAGGAAATAATGAAATCACAAGGAACACAGCAAAAGAGGAAGAAAGAAACAAAAGATCTACAAAACAGCAAGTCAGAAAATAATTAGCAAAATGGCAATAGTAAATCTTCAGCCATCAATAATTTCCTTGAATATAAATGGATTAAATTATCCAATTAAGGGACACAGAGTGTCTGAATGGATTAAAAAATAAAACCAAGACCTAACTATATTATGGCTATACAAGACTTACTTCTGCTGTGAGGATACTCATAGACAAAAAGTGGAAGGATGAGAAAAGATATTCCATACAAATGGAAGCCAAAAAAGAGCAGGGGTAGCTATTCCTACATCAGACAAAATAGATTTTAAGTGATAAACAGCAGAGACAAAAAAGGTCTTAAATAATTATAATATAGTCTGTATTCTATATAGTACTACAATTGTATGAAACTAGAAATAAATAAAAGGAGGAAAGCTGGAAAATTTACAAATATGTGGAAACTAAACAACACACTTTTGAACAATAAAAGGGTCAAATAAGAAATCAAAGGGAATCTTTAAAAGGTGCTGGGACAAATGGAATGTAAATGCAACATACTGAAATGTATGGAATGAACCAAAAGCAGTTTTAAGAGAAAACTTTATAGCAATAAAGGCTAACATTAAAAAAGAAATATCAAACAACCTAATTATATGCCTTAAGGAACTAGAAACAGAGAATAGATAAGCCCAAGTTTAGTATAAAGAAGATTGTAACAAAAATAAAAGCAGAAATAAATAAAATAGAGAATTGGAAAACAAAAGAAAAGGGCAACAAAATTAGAGATGGTATTTTGTAAAGAAAAACAAAATTGACCAAGCACAAAGGCTCAAACCTGTAATCTCAGCATTTTGGGTGGTGGATTTGGGAGGATTTCTTTAGCCCAGGAGTTCAAGACCAACCAGAGCAACATAGCGAGACCCCATATCTATAAAAATGAAAATACTAGCTGGGTGTGATAGCATGCACTTGCAATGCAGGCAGACCATTTGAGTCCAGGAGTTGGAGACTGCAGGGAGACATAATCATGCCACTGCACTCCAGCTTGAAAAACAAAGTGAGAACCTGACAGAAGGAAAGGAGAGAGAAATAAATAAATAAATATATGTATATATATATATATACAGAGAGAGAGAGAGAGAGACAAGGCAAAAACAAAATTGGCAAACCTTTAGCTAGACTAAGTAAAAAAAGGGAGAAGATTAAAAGTTAGAAATGAAACTGAAGATATTACAACTGATAACACAGAAATATAAAAGAATATAAGAGTCTACTATGAACAATTATATGGCAAAAAATTGGATAGCATAGAAAAATTGGATAACCTTGGAGAAGAAACTCCTAGAAATATACAACCTACCAAAATCTAATTATGAAGAAATAGAAACTATAAACAGCCTAATAATCAGTAAGAATACTGAACTGTTAATTCTAAAGTCTCTCATTAAAGAAACTATCAGAAACTATCAGGATCTAATGGCATCACAGTTAAATTTTATTAAGCATGTATACTGAATTAACACTAACCCTTCTCAAAATCTTACAAAAGATTGAAGAGGAGGAAACACTTCCAATTTTATTTTATGAGGCTAGCATTACCATGATAGCAAAGTGAAAGACACTACAAAAAAATTATAGGTAAATATCCCTGATGAACTTAGATGCAAAAATCCTCAACAAAATACCAACAAACTGAATTCAACAGCACATTGAAATGATCGTACACTGAGATAATGTGTGATTTATCCCTGTTATGCAAGGATGGTTTGATGTATGCAAGTCAATAAATGTGATACCCCACATTAATAGAATGAAGGACAAAAAGCATATTATCATTTCAATAGATGCAGGAAAAAAGCATTCGACAAATTTCAACATCCTTTCATGATAAAAACTTTCAACAAGTATAAAAGGAATGTACAACAATCCAAGATCATAGCTAACATTATATTCATAACTAACATTATATTCATAAACTTTTCCACTAAGACCAGGAACAAGACAAAAATGTCCATGCTCACCACTTCTATTCAACATAGTACTGAAAGTCCTAGCCACAACAATCAGGCAAGAAAAAAAATAAAAGGCATCCAAATTGGGAATGAAGAAGTAAAATTACCTCTGATTGCTGGTAACATGATCTTATGCACAGAAAACCTTAACTATTTTACCAAAAAACTGTTAGAGCTGATAAACAAATTCAGTAAAGTTGTAGGTTACAAGGTCAACATTAAAAAATCAGTAGTATTTCTATACATTAACAACTATAAACAAAAAGAAATAAAACAATCCCATTTACAATAGCATAAAAAAGAATAAAGTATTTAGAAGTAAATTTAACTGAGAAACAGAAAAAATCTCTACCCTGAAAACTATAAAACATTGATAAAAAAAATTGAGGAAAAGACAAATAAATAAAAATATATCCTCTGTTCATGGATTAGAAGAGTCAATATTGTCAAAATGTCCACACTACTCAAAATAATCTACAGATGCAATGCAATTATTATCAAAATTACAATGGCATTTTTCACAGAAATAAAACAATTATAAAATATGTGTGGACACTGAACAGCTAACACAATCTTTGATGGGAAGAACAAAGCTAGACACATTATCCTTTCTGGTTTCAAATTATATTACAAAGATATAGTAAAAAAAAATATGATATTGGCATAAAAATGGAAGCAAAGACCAATAGAATAGAAAATCCAGAAAAAACCCACACATACATGGAAAATTAATCTTTGCAAAAGGTACCAAAAATGTACAAGGGGGAAAGGATAGTCTCTTCAATAAACAGTGTTGGAAAAACTGAAAATCCATATGCAAAAAAAAAAAAGTTGAATCTTACATCACACACAAAAATCAACTTAAAAGATTTAAACACAAAACCTAAAATCATAAAATATCTAGAAGAAAATATCAGGGAACTCCATGACATTGATCTTGGCATTGAGTTTCTGGGTATGACACCAAAATCACAGGGAACAAAAGCTAAAATAAATAGGTGGGACTACATCAAACTAAAAATTTTCTGCATGGAAAATAAAACAATCAACAAAATGAAAAGACAACTCACAGAATGAGAAATATTTGCAAACTATATATCTGATAAGGGTATAATATACAAACTATATAAGAAATTCATACAATTCAATAACAAGAAAACAAATTACGAATTGTACTCAAACAAATAAATTGTGAAATGATTCCCATAATCAAGCTAAATAATATATCCATATACTTAAGATGCTCCCAGTGAGTTTCAAGTATACAATATATTATTATTAATTATAATCTGTGTTATACATTAGGCTTCCAGAACTTACTCATCCTGTAACTACAATTTTGTACTTTTTGACCAATATCTCCCTATTTTACCCAACCCAGACACCTGGCAACTACCTTTTTTTCTCCCTGTTTCTCTGTTTCAATATTTTGAAGATTATGAATTAGATTATGCAGTATTTGTCTTTCTGTGTCTGGCTTATTTCACTTGATATCTTTCAAGTTAATCCATGTTGACACAAATGTCAGGATTTCCTTCTTTAGGTTGAATAATTTAAGGTTGAATAATATTTTATTATATATTTAATATATACATAGATGCATATATATTTTATATATGTGCATGCATGCACATTATATACATGCACATACATATACATACAGAGGCTGTAAAAAATGTATATACATTTTAAGAAAAGAAAAAATTGTAGTAACATTGTTATACTCAATATATGGCGATAACAAAAGATGATACAAGTCGTGTTTGACTTCCGCAATTACAAGAGGTGCTCCAAGTGGTTACCATCAGCATTCAGACACTTCTGATTATGGCAGACTAAAAGCAATACACAGATAGCATTGCTTAAAATGTGTATACATTTCTGGCGTCCCCAGTATAGATATGCATACAGATACCATAATTTCATTGTCCATTCTTCCTTTGATTCACATGTACATTGTTTCCTTTGAATACATACCTAGAAGTAGAATTGCTGGATTTTATGGTCATTCGTTTTTAATTATTTAAGGAACTTCCATACTGTTTTTCTAATGGTTGCACCCATTTACATTTCCACTAATAATGTATAAGGGTTCCCTTTTCTGCCTATCCTTGCCAACATTTATTGTCTTTTGACTTTATGATAAAAGTCATCCCAATGGATGTGAGGTAACATCTCATTGTGGTTTTGATTTACTTTTCCTTGATGATTAGTGATGTTGTTTGTTGGTCACATGCATGTTGTCCCTGGAAAAAGGTCTGTTCAGGTCTTTTGCTCATTTTATTAGGTGGGTGCCAAAAAATGGAATTAACTTTTTGAGGGTGGGCCCCATGTAGTACACTTGGAATCTGTTTCTCTGGATCAAACAGTCAAACCAAAGTTTTTATCTGGAAGTTTTGGGAAGGTGGTGTCAAGATTTGCAGAAGAAATTTCCCCAGTTGTAGCAAACAAATGACTGATTCTTCCACCACGACAATGCACCTGCTCACAACATGTTGAGTGTTCAGCAGTTTTTGACCAAAAACGGCATGACCCTCTTACCCCACCCTCCCTATTCACTGGATCTTGCCCCAAGCAACATTTTTTGTTTTCCCAGATGAAAAAAGTCCTCAAAGGGAAATGTTTTGCTGATGTAGAAGATGAGAAACAAAAAAAAAAAAAAACAGGAGAAGCACGAAAAGACATCAAAACTAATGAGTTCAAAAATTGTTTTGAGCAGTGGAAAAAGCACCTTGATAGGTGTATTTCATGAATCGAGAGTACTTTGAAGGTGACTGAAGTTTAAACATGCAAGAATAAATACACAATTTTTAATATATAATTCATTTTTGGGTCCCCCTTGTATATTAAAGCATCACTTTGTACATTATATAATTGAATATAAAGAGGATGCCAAAAATGTATACACATTTTAAGAAAGGAAAAAACTGTATTAAAATTGTAATACTCAATATGTATTGATAAAAAAGGATGAATACAAGTCACATTTGACTTCTGCAATTTACACATTGCTACTGTAACTCAATTCAACTTTGAAAAGTAGTACATAGATAATATCACTGAAAATGTGTATACATTTTTTGGCACCCCCGGTATACAATTATTGCCAATTATAGCTCAATAAAGAAAAAAAAAACCAAAAAACCTCTCTCTTAAGTCACATTGAACAACTTTCATTTGTAGATTATTTGTCAGCCATATCTGTAAGGGAGATTTCAAATATAGTGTTTTTTGAGGTTAGCTGAGAATATGGCCACACCTAACAACACAGGCTTCTGTACTAAACAAGAGGGAGGAAATTGATAATGGTGAGCAACTGGTATATGACTATTATTGTTGACATTTACACAGTATGTATTAAGTGCCAGACATTGTCCTAAGTGCCCTGTATATATCTGCCCATTTAATTATCAAAACAATCCTAGAAGATAGGTGCTTGTATTTTATTTATTTAGTTTTTAGCTTTTTATTCTAAAGAGGAAGCTGATTCAAACAAAAAATAGTAACTTTCTCAACCTCCCAGACTTACTAAATATCGGAGCCAGAATTAGAACCTGGTTACCTTCCAGTTCTTTTTCTAAACTACTCTGCTATACCGCTTTGCCTTGCCAGAAAACAGATCCTAAATCTATACATATATCTTGTTTCTCTTTTCCTTTCACAGTCATCTGTTAACATTTTCATGCCATCTTAAATTCAATATGATTAAAACAAGGCTGCATCACTGATCTTTAACTGGTTTTCTACATCTGAAACTTCCATTGCCATTCTCCAAATCATCAAAGACTCTTGCTCACAATACTGGCAAGCAAATGGAAATGCACTTTAATGGAAAACTGTGCAGAATTTGTGACCCACTGGTTCTTCATTGGTTACCCTATTTACAGGTGTATCCCTAAAACTTATCCTAGTATTTGATCCCTGCAACAGCCTCATACTAGGTATCTTTATCTCCATTCCCTGATTCTGATGTTTAGAGTAGTGTGGTAGGTACAGGTTAATTGGTGAATAGCAGGAAGACACTGAATGCCAGTCTGAGAACGAACAATTTCAATCTTCCTAACATGCTTTTGTTTTTGTTTTTCTTTTAATTTGGTTCAGTTTGCTATTTTTTAATTTTAAAGATGTGGAGTACAATTCAGGATTAGGTATAGGTATACAAGTGGTCCTAACATGCTTTGAAGATCAGTCATACATAATAGTTATTTACTGTTCAGTCAAAATTCCTTGGATTGAAGTTCAAAGTTCGAAGCTAGGTTTAACCTCTTTACAGCTTTATTTTCATGTATTTTTCTATCTCCAAGAGATTTTCAGTCGCCTCGCCATTTTTAACCAAATAAAAAATCTAGAAAGGAAGAATAACATCATCTCAGTCAGACAACTGTCCCTTTCCTCCAAGAAGTTATTTCCTGACATTTTAAAGCCTTACCACCTCAGATCATGCCAAAATAACTTTGATAGAAATAACAGAAAATCAAAAGAAAGCCCTTTGATACTTTTGGAAAATAATTAACAATATAAAGCAAAATGAATTTTCTTACAGTCAGGGGACTTTACTTTTTCTTTATATCCTCACTAATAACTATATGCATGTGATTGTCTAAATTGTAAAGAAACTATTGTAAATCTACTTCTGCATAACAAAATACCTCCGAAACTTTGTGGCTTAAAAATAATTTATTTGCTCATAATTCTGCAATTTGGGCAGAGCATCCACTGTGAAGTGAATCTGAGCTAAGCCTCCACTTATCACTTGACTTCTACAAGTTTCTACTCTGACTAATGGACCATGGTTACTTTTGGTTTTCTTGGGGTTTGTGTCTATTGGGAGCCAGTGTCCAGCAATCTTCAAAAGATCTCCTTATCATTTTTTCCAGTGCACAGTCCACCTGGAGAATAACACCACAACAGGGACTCTGTGGGTCTCTGCTGTTGGCTGATTGGGAACTCAGCTGTGGTTGTAGTCAGCTTGACCTTGGTGAGTGGAAGTTCATATTACCTCTAGTGATTACACACTTCACTTCTTTATTAATATCTAGTATTTAATTAAAGTTTCTATCTATGAATGTGTTGAACATGTTTTTCCAAATGATTTCTTCAAATTTTCTTTCCTTTTTAACCTGCCTCATCCAGCAAGTGTTTTCCCTAGGATGGCTGCTGTCCAACATCTGGTTCTGAAAGGAAACTACAGAAATCCATCAAAACACATTTGCTTGATTCCTGTGGGTTTTTGGGTGGGGAATAAATTTAAACTCTGGGTGAACCTAATGAGTATAAAATAAGCAAGGACAGAGGAACGAAACATTAGGTTGGGACTGTAGAAAACCAAAACCATTAGTTTTAAGCCCAAGACTTTCTTCTATGATAGCAATATAGTTAGGTCCAAAGGAACGGATCTGTTACACAACCTATCTTGCATTACTAATGTTGGGTATTCATTTTGTCATTGATATTCTGTTGACATCATTCAAGTCTTCCGTTTGCCACTTTGGGCAGGAATATCTACATAATTATGAATAGATGTAATTCTATTCACAGAGTATCGTATACAAAATAGACTTTCTCCCTCTTAATCCATGCTCAGTGGAGCAAAATGGAACAGAAGCCTGACTATGAAGTGTTGCATAGAAGTGTGGCAAAGTGTCAACAAAGTTACAGAAAATTTCTACCAAGGATGTAAATTATAGAATTTTATTACTTTATGCACACAAGGGTCTCAGTCTAGCTGCTCTGCTGCTAAGAACATGTATACAGAAACCATATGAAGGGAAGCCCCAAAGAACCCAGAATTATTTTTTCGGAGGGTGGGCCCTTCTAGTACAGTCTTCTCCTGCTAGATAAGTGTTCTAGGAACCCATCAGCATCAGTATATCAGCTGCATTGTTGTGACAGGCTGTGTTTGGCTTCCGTGAATTTTTTTTTAAGATTCTTTCAATGCATTTGCCCAATTCATAATGGGTGATTTACAAGTGCACTTGCCCACACCACACTGAATGTTTTCAGCAGTTTTTTACCAAAACCAGCATGACCCCCCATGGCCCACCCTCCCTATTCATCTCATCTTGCCCTAGTAACTTTTTTTGTTTCCCCAGATGAAAAAGGTCCTCAAAGGGAAATATTTTGCTGATGTAGAAGAGGTGAAACAAAAATTGGCAGAAACACTAAAAACCATAAAAATTTACAAGTTCAAAAACTGCTTTGAGCAATGGAAAAAGCATCTGGATAGGTGTATCGCATCAAACGTACTTTGGTGCAATAGTATGTTTGAAAGTACTTTGAAGGTGACTGAAGTTTAAACATGTAAGAACAAATACACAATTTTTAATAAATAAATTCCTGGTTTGGGGGGGGTCACCCTTGTATACCTGGAGAAATGAGAGGGTGGAAATAAAGGGATCTATCACTTTGTGGTTGATGGAACTTACCTATCAATTCCAAAGTTCAAAATATAACTAGTATTTAAGTCCACAGAAAGGAAGCACTTCATACTTTATATGACAAATTTTCTGAACCATATTTTATTGAATTTATGATGCTATCATTTGTAAAACATATCATAGTTTCATATACCTTTAGACAGAAAAAGATTGCCAATTATGTCATATTTTATATTTTACACCTATTGGAAAAACCCTTTAAACATCTTTAGACCTGGGTACTTATCACCGTACATATAACTTTTAAAAGTTCTAATTTTTTAACTTCTATTAATTCCCACTTACTTTTTGTGTTATTGTTGTCATACATTTTTAATTCCACATATATTGTACAAGGCCTGATGATTAAGTTGGCTAACTTATCCTAGAAAAACTGCTACATACCTCATTGTAGAATATCACAACAGTCACCTTCAAAGGACTCCCCTTGAGAAGCTATGTACCAACACCAGTGCCTGGTCCACCTGTCAAAGCAATTTTGGAACTCTTTTCTAAAATGGCTATCAGAGCTGTCATCATGAGAATGTTGGAGTTTGAATTAGAGCAACAAACAGACATTAAATTTCTTGTTAAACTTGGCAAGAGTGGAAGTGAAATCAGCAACATGTTAGTCCAAGTTTATGGAGACAATTCCATGAAGAAAATGGCAGTATGCAAATGGATTAAACATTTTTCTGAAGGGAAAGAAAGCATCACTGCTGAAGAGAAGTCAAGATGGCCAGTAACAAGCAGAACTGACTAAAACATTGCAAAAAGTCATTGAATTATGTGTCAAAATCATCAGTTGACTGTAAGACGCATAGCAGACCAAATATACATTGATAAAGAAACAGTTAGGAAAATCTTAACTGAAAATCTTGGCATGAGAAAGGTGTGTGCAAACATGGTCCCAAAGGAGCTCTTGCATCATGACAATACACCAGCTCACACTGCACTGCCTGTAAGGGAGTTTGGGGCCAGTAAACACATTAACTGTATTTGAACACCCTTGTTACTTACCTGATCTTGCTCTCAATGACTTTTTTATTTATCCAAAGATAAAGAAAATATTGAAAGGGAGATATTTTGGTGACATTCAGGGCATCAACTGTAATATGATGACAGCACTGATGGCCACTCAAGAAAAAGAATTCCAAAACTGCTAGGTGGTGGACTAGGTGCTGGCATTGGTACATAGCCTCCCAAAGGGAGAGCTTCAAAGATGACTATTGTGATATTCAGCAATGAGATATGTAGCATTTTTTCTAGGATGAGTTCTCGAACTTAATTGTCATCTCTTATAAACGTCACAGATATTATTTTTATAGTCAATAGTATTTTCTATTTATCCATGCATTTACCAACATCACTTATTTGTTTTTTCTTCCTCTGTTTCTGTGTTTGTTTCTGGGATCATTATCTTTCTGCCTAAGTAACTCTGTAGCATCTACAGTAACTTTATCAATGATGCATCCTCTCAGAGTTTTTTCTGTCTAAAAGTATCTTCAATTTACTTTCTAGTCTGGAATAAATTTTTACTCGGTAGAGAATTCTAAACCGGTGATTATTTTTGCCATTAAAGATGCCATTGCATTGTTTTCTGGTACCCATCATTTCTTTTAGGAATTCGGCTATCCATGCTGGTTTGAAGGTAATGTGTGTTTTTAATATTTTACTTTTTTTTCACTAGTTTGACTCTCATGTGACAAAGTGGGATTTCATGGCATATACCCTGCTTGGTTTTTGTACTGTTCTTAAATCAACTGCTTGGTATTTTTGGTCAGAATTGGCAAACTTTTGAAAGACTATCTCTTGAAATATTTCTTCTTTCCCTCCTCCATCGCCTTTTATTCTGTAACTCCAATTTCATAGAGCTTCATGTGAACAACTTTCAAAAGATGTACTTCCAGAAAAAGTAAATGCAACCCAAAGTAAAAACAATGGAGCAAGAAACAGTGGCAAGTAAAGGAACTGACAAACCCTCAGGTCAATATAGACAATAATTGATGATATAAAATATTATAATTCTTCTTTTCAACTTGAATATAAAAATAAGCCAGAACTAAAATAGGAAAATAATATGTTAGATCTGAGGCAGTGTGGTGTTTAGGTTTTCCAAGAATCTGTACTTTTCAGGTGAGGTATAAAGTTAACACAGAACTTTACAAAGTGTACATGTAAAATATTTGTTTACTCAAAGAATAGAAATAAAATATAAAACTTACAAAATAGTATTGACTAATATAAAATTTTATCCAAAAAGTACTAAAATCTTTAAAATTTTTTGAAAGTGTGGGGAAATCAAGATCAATGAAAACCACAAAATAGAATGACAAAAATAAGCCTGAATTAACCAGCTTAACTGAATTTGCCAGTTAAATAAAAATTAAGATTGGAGTAATAAAATTTAGCAATATTCCATTGAAAGGAACATACTTAAAGCATAAGTATGCCAAAAGATTACAAACAAAAGGATAGGAAAATATATGCTATGCGCATGGTAATGTATCTTAAAGTGTCCTATTGCAAGGGTTGGTAATATTTTTTTCCTATAAAGAACCAGATGGCAAATATTTTAGGTTTTGTAGTCTATATGTTACAACTACTCAATTCTGCAAGTGTAATAAGAAAGCACACATAGACAATATGTAAACAAATGAGTATGCCTGTGCTCTCACAAAAATTTATTCAAAAAAACAGGCCTCTGGTCATATTTGGTCTACAAGCTATAATTTGCTGACCTCTGGTTTATTGGAAGGCCCTAATCTTGGGCGTTATGAATAGGCAAGAAATATTTTAAGATACAAAGAAATAAACTAAGATAAATGATGTTATAAGAAAACTCAGTCTCAGAAGCTAGCCTAAGTATTCAGCAAAAATAAAGGAAAAGGAATTGTATGAAGATGGTACATAAGTCTGATTTTTATGACTTTGACCATCATTAACCTTGCCATTTCTTTCCTTTTCCCTTACCCTCACCTTATATCAGTTCCAGACCAGGTAAAAATTAGGCCATAGCCTTTGGAGAGTAGTTTTAAATGGCAGATAATTCAGAGTTTAAGAAAATGGAATCCCTGAGAAGCTGAGTGCCATTTTTTAAAAAGTCAGCCAAGCCCTTTCCAGGAAGAAGCTGCCCCAAGTGACTGCTGAAGATTTTCTCAGATAGAAACTGCACAAAATTGTTATCTTAATTCAGATCCATCAGTCTTACAGTTGCTAACAGGTTGCAGTAATAATAGGTTTATTTTGTTGGAGCTTTTATTATTATGGATTTTCATTATTCTCAGAGCCTTAATTTCATATACAGTTGGAAAAGAGAATATCTACCACAGTATAACTATTCAGGTGACTTTAAAAATTGGAATTCAGAATCTGGCATTTTGATCTAATGGATATAGAAGAAATTAACAAAAAGTTACATAAAGATCTTTTAGACAGAAGGCTAGTTTGCTTCTATCTCTAACTGAAGTGATGAACTTAAAGTAAGTCCTGAAACCATTTATCTCCTTATATGCTACTTAATTACATGGACCATAGTGCTTGAATTTAAAAAAGAAGTTTTAGACTTCTGGGAAAATGGCAGCAGAGCCAGTCGGACTATGTGAGTCCCAGTTTGAGTAAGTGAGTGTGTGGAAAATTTTGCATATGTGTCTGTGAGTAAGTAGGTGTGTGAGTGGCTGACTGAGTGGGGACTTGACAGCAAGGGACCAAGGCTTTCCTGATGAAACGGCTGGTGTTGCAGCTGCTCTGCTTGGACCCTAGCACTTCCTGGATGCAGAAGCCGAGTGCCATTTTTAAAAAAATCAGCAAAGCTCTTCCTAGAAAGAAGCTGTGAGAGCGCTGCTGGCTCTGGGCTCTGCCTCACCACTCCAGCACTTGACCAGACACTGACAGCAAGGGCTGTGAAAGGAGCACAGCAAGGGAGCCAGAGGCAGAGCCCCACTGAAGAAGATGAAAGACATGTCCGGCCTCCATCTTGAAAACTGGGCAGGAAAGTGCTCCAGCTTGCTCACTATGGACCAACAGACCCTATCTCTGTAACAGGTGGATCAACTACTCAGGAGTTGATTGTGACCCAGAGGGAATATCCTAAAAACACAAACTCCAGAGGGACAGAACAAGTGCTGACTCTCAGGCACCTCACCCCCTACCCTGTGTCAGCCATAGGACAAAAGGTGTGAACAGAAAAGAACGAGGAAGACCCCTGAAGAGATCAGTGGTGAGTCTAGGGCTAACTCAACCCCCTCCTCCCCAGCAATCCTCTGAGTGTCAAACCCGCATGATCAGGGCCTGACTAAGAGGGACGAACTCAGTCATAGCCTTCGCATCAGCTGCAATAGAAGGACTCTACTCCAGGATAAGCCTGGCTGGGGTGCCCCTCAGCCAGGACCTGGAGAAGAGACAATCCTGCACCTCCCCATTAGAGGGGATCCCCCTGAAAATACAAGAGTGTGAGGGGAGGACTGAAGCCCCATCCACCCCCATCGCCTCCTCCTCCTTCCCTGGGTGGGACACTGGGGAGATTGTGAATGAGGCCAAAGCTCTAAGGAGATAGCAGAGGACCTTACCAGTGAGCAACTGAGAAGACAATTACAGGATCTGTCACAAGAGGGTAGGTTGTTTTGGGGGTGTTTTTGTTCCTTTCTTTGTTTTTTAAATTTCTTTTTTCCTTTGTGTACAAATGTGTATGTGAAGGTTTGATCTGGATTCCCCTTCACATTTTCTTTCCTTTTTTCTTTTTTTTTTCTGTTTTTCTTATTTTTTTTTTCTGTTTCTGTGTGTACATGAATGATTGAGTGTTCATCTTTCACTAGTTTTTGTTTGTTTTTTGTTGTTCTTTTTTTTTAGTTTAATGTGTTTTTGAATGTATGTGTGAGGGTTTGATTTGAATTCCTTCTTTTTCTCTCTTTTCTTTTTTCCATTTAGTGTTGGGTGTGTGTGTGTGTTCAGTTTTCCAGTTTTTTGTTTTTTGTTTGTTTTGACTTTTTTCCAGTTTGTTTTGGTTTTAATTTGTGTGTGTGTGTGTGTGTGTGTGTGTTTAATTATTTTTTGCTTTGGTTTCTGAATTTGCTTTTCTGTGATTATTATTATTATTGGCTGTTTTATTTCATTCTACTTTATCTGTTTTCCTCATGGTTGTATCTTGGACTCAGGGGATACACACATGTACCCATTGCATCTTCATATAGAGTAGTTGTAGGGAGTGGGTCTCAGGGAGCCCATACTGCAATCATTGTGATTTGCAAGTAGTTTCTAAATCCTAGCCCTTTCATCCTCCACTTTATTCAACACTCAAAACAAGAGACAGCAAGTCTTCCCAACCATAATCTTGCTTCAAAACAGAGCAAATTCAGAGTCTGGATCATGGATGAATAGAGGGCTGAGCAAACATCTGAGGTTAAAGCCTCTCCCACTGACATTGAATAACAGAACTAAAGAGAAAAAAAAAATCTGTCACAAATGAGGAAAAATCAACAAAAGAACACAAGTAATTCCCAGAGTAACAAAGAGGAAACACCTAAAAAATCAAACCTCAGAGCCCAAGCTATGGAAGTCATTGATAACAGGTCCCAGAATACAACAGGGATTAGGAAATGGATGGAAAGAGTGATTAAGATTCAAGAAAAGCCGGGCTCGGTGGCTCAGCCTGTAATCCCGCACCTTGGGAGGTTGAGGTGAGTGGATTGCCTGAGCCCGCAGGTTCGAGACCCACCTGGGCAGGCGAAACCTCATCTCTACAAAAAATCAAAAAAATTAGCCAGGAGTGGTAGCGCGCGCCTGTAATTCCGGCTACTTGGAAGGCTGAGGTGGAAGAATCACCGGAGCCCAGCAGGTCAAGGCTGCGGTGGCCGGGAGTGGCCACTGCACTCCAGTCTGGGTGATCGAGTGGGACTCCAACTCAAAAAAAACCAAAAAACAACAACAACAAAAAACAAACAAAAAAAGATTCAAGAAAAACAAGATGCAAAACTGAAAGAACTTGTAACAGAGATTTTGACCATGAAAAATTTCATCCAGGAAATAAATAACAAGTTGATAAGTATGGAAAGAAAAATTAATGAAGCAGAAGAAAGAATCTCAGAACTTGAAGACAAAAGCATGAAATTAACACAATCCATAAAAAACATAGGAAAAAAACTCAGAAAGAACAAAGCCTCCAAGAAATGTGCAACTATATCAGGAGGGAAAACCTATGCCAGATTGGTATCCCAGAAGAAGAAAGGAAAAAGGAGAGCACCTTGAGAAAGTATTCCAGGAGGTTAGCCAAGAAAACTTACCCCATCTAACCAGAGATATGACCATCCAATCACAAGCAATACAGAGAACTCCCCAAGACATCAAATAAGAAGACCAACTCCTATAAACATAGTAATTTACCTACACAAAGTAGGTTCAAAGGAAAAAATGTAAAGGCAACAAAAGGGAAAAGTCAGACTACATACCAGAGAAAAACAATCAGAATAGCAGCAAGCCTATCAGCAGACCATTACAAGCTAGAAGGCACTGGAGTCCAATATTCAAAGTCCTTAAAGTTATACATTCAACCAAGAATTTCCCACCCAGCCAAGCTCAGCTTCATCAGCAATGGAGAATTAAAATCTTTCCCAGACATCCAATCCTTAAGTGATTATGCAGTTTCCAGACCAGCTCACAGAAGATGCTTTAAAAGATATTAAGCACAGAAGAAAAAAAGAAAGAAAAAGAATGGCCACACACCAAGAGAACAAGAGACACAGAATCAACAGAGAATACATTGCAGCTGAAAATTTGAATGCACACACATAAGTTGAAAAAAAAAAAACCAAAAACTTTATAAGAATCTCATGACAGGGATAAACCAGTCACATTTCAATAATCAGCCCGAACATGAATGGACTAACACACCACTGAAAAGATACAGAATGGCAAACCGGACTAAAAAACCATGACCTAGTAATTTGCTGCATCCAGGAAACACATCTCACAACAAGGGACACACACAGAGTCAAAGTTAGAGAATGGAAAATTAATTTCCAGGTGAATGGATCACAACAGAAGGCAGGAGTCACAATCTTTATATCAAACAAAACAACCTTTAAGCTATCAAAAAATTTAAAAGCTACAAAAGGACACTACATAATGATAAAAGATTCAATACATCAACAAGAAATATCCACCCCAAACATATTTGTACCCAACACAAGAGCATCAGCTTTTATAAAGCAACTACTAAGTAAACTAAAAAAAGATACTGACTCTGACACTATCATAGCTGGAGACTTCATTACCCTGCTAACTACCCTAGATAGATCATCAAGGCAAAAAATCAGCAAAGAAATACAGAACCTCAATTTGACACTTGACTAAATGGATTTAATAGATACCTATAGAATACTTAACCCAAGAACCTCAGAATATACATTCTACTCATTACCATGTGGAATGTACTCCAAGATCAATCACATCCTTGGCCATAAATCAAGAATAAATAAATTTCATAAGATCAATATGGTGCCATGCATCTTCTCAGACCACAGTGGAATAAAAATAAAATATCAACACACAAAAAAATTCCCCCGAAACCCACAAAGACATAGACACTAAGCAGCATGATGCTGAATGATTAATGGGTCAATACAGAAATCAAAACAAAAATTAAAAGATTCATGGGGGAGTGAGGGGGAAGATGGCAGCTAAGCCAGTTGGACTATGCAAGTCCCAGTGTGAGTGAGTGAGTATATGGAAAATTTTTTGTACATACTGGTAAGCAAGTGGGCATGTGAGTAGCTGACTGAGGGCTAGTGGCCAGGGCTCTGAGAGCTAGTGGCCAGGGCTCTCCTGGTGCAGTGGCTGGAATCACAACTGCTGGGCTTGGACCCTAGCGATTCCCGGGATGCAGAAGCTGAGTGCCATTTTCTTTTTTTCAATCAACAAAACCCTTCCTGAGAAGAAAATGCTGGGAGAGACTGTCTAAGTGGGGGCTCGGGAGCAAGTGGCCAGGCCCCTGGTGCAATAGCTAGTGCTGCAGCTTCTCTGCTTGGTCCCTGGCTATTCCAAGGTTGCAGAAGCTGAGCACCTTTTTTTTTTTAATGGACAGAAGTTTTCCTGTGAAAAGTGGTGGGAAGAGACTGTCACCCCAGGCTCTCCCATACCATTGACAAGGGAGACTGCTGGCTCCAGGCTTTACCTCATCACTTTAGCACCTGGCAGGGCACTGACAGCAGGGACTGTGGAGGGAGTCCAGAGGCAAAGTCCCATAGAAGAGGACAAGAGAGGCACCACACCATCATCTTAAAGGCAGGGCAGGAAAGTGCTCTGACTTGCTCACCATGAGAAACAGACCCAATCTCTGTGACTAGCAGATCAACTACTCAGGGATTGATTGTGACCCAGAATAAATATCCTGAAAGCACAAACTTTGGAGGGACCTGAGGAGTGCTGAGATCCCGGCGCCCCACCCCCTACCCTGACCCAGCCTTGGGACAAAGGCTGTGGCCAGAAAAAGATGAGGAAGGACTCCAAAGAGATCAGTGGTGAGTCCAGGGCTGACCCAAACCCATCCTCCCCAGCAATCCTCTGAGCAGCAGATCCACATAGCTGAACCACAACTGAGAGAGACAAATTTAGGCAGAACCAGGCTCAGTGGCTCAGCCTGTAATCCCTAGCTCGGGGAGGCTGAGGTGAGTGGATTGCCTGAGCCCGTGGGTTCGAGACCCGCCTGGGCAACTTGGCGAGACCTCATCTCTACAATAAATCAAAAAAATTAGCTGGGCATGGTAGCTTGCACCTGTAGTTCCAGCTACTTGGAAGGCTGAGGGAAGGATTGCCTGAGCCCAGCAGGTCGAGGCTGCGGTGGCCGGCAGCGGCCACTGCACTCCAGTCTGGACGACAGAGTGAGACTCCAACTCAAAAAAAAAAAAAAAAAAAAATCTAGGCAGAGCCTGGATGTCAGTCGCAATAGGAGAACTATATTCCAGGATAGGCCTGGCTGAGACAATCCCTGTGAGTACATACCTAGGAAAGAGAAAATCCCCCACCTCCCCACTGCAGGAGATCTCCCTGACCTTATGAGAGTGGGAGGGGAGGACTGATGCCCCACCCATATCCGCTGCCCCTCCTCCTTCCCTACTCTGGACACTGAGGAGAGAGTGAAAAAGGTGGCTCTGAAGGAGAGACCTGATTAAAGGAAAAGTTACAGAGCTTGCCACAAGAGGGCAGGTTTTTGGGTTTTTTAGATTTTTGAAATTTTTTAATTAATTTTTTAAATTTTTAAAAATTCTTTGACTGTTAGTTTATCTATTTTTAAAATATTTTTCCTTTATGTATGAATGTGTATGTGAGGGTATGATCTGTATGACAATCACAGTTTTTTTCTTTTACTCTTTCTTCTTTTATTTGTCATTTTCTGTTTATGTATGCATACGAATGATTGAGCATTTATCTTTCAATTTTTTTGTTGTTATTGATTTCTTTTTGTTCTTCTGGGTTTTGTATTTTCATTTTTTATAATTTAAGGTGTGTGTCAATATGTGCATGTGGGTTTAATTTGAATTCCTTTTCTTTTTTTCCAATGTTTCTGTTTTTCTTCTCTATTCACTTTGTGCTAGGCATGTGTGTGTGTGTTTAGTTTTCTTGGTTTTTTGTTGTTGTTGTTTTGTTACACTTTCTTGTTATTCCAGTTTGTTTTGGGGTGTGTGTATATGTCTGTGTCTGTGCGTGTTCAATTGTTTTTTCCATTGGTTTCTGCTTTGCATCATCATATAGAGTGATGGTGAGGAGTGGGTCTCAGGGAACAAGAAGGGCGCAGGGAACAGTCAGAAGAGCCCCCCCGCAAGATGGTGCTGAACACTACAGGGCCACACAAAAACAACAAAGGCCCTAAGTTCCAGCTTCCCCGTGTACGGTTTCCCGCGCACATGAAGTTCAAACCTGCGAGCCAACAATCTCCTCTTATGACAAATCAGCCCTGTAGTACCCTCCAATAGTAATGTAACACAACTTCGGCCCACCCTATTTCCACTCTCCTCTACCCAATAGAATGCTAGCACTACCTTTTCCTGCCCTCGCTAAACTAATAAATACAGCTCTCTCCCTGCCTCTCTCTCTCTCTCTCTCTCTCTCTCTCTCTCTCTCTCTCTCTCTCTCTCCCCCCCCCACCCTCTAGCTCTGTAGCCGCCACTTTAATAAATCTATTGGTCCCCAAAGGGTGTGGAGTTGTTAATGGTGCCCAATTTCTTTAATTGGTGCTGTGACTCGGATTGTGTTTATCTTTCCCAAGTGCGAGTCT
>CAUYQG010188811.1:0-11501 GCA_963574415.1 Tarsius wallacei | reverse complement strand
TGTAGAGATGAGGTCTCTCCAAGTTGCCCAGGTGGGTCTCGAACCCGCGGGCTCAGGCAGTCCACTCACCTCAGCCTCCCAAGGCGCGGGATTACGGGCTGAGCCACCGAGCCCGGCTCATGCACATAATTTTGAACCAGTCAATGGACATCTCAAATCTCAAGTCAGAGCTCTGTAATTAACCACCTTTTGCTCCTCCGCATTGCCCAGTGGCTTTAGAACTCTTTAAGAGTAATCCATTTAGTAGAGTAGGAGAACAAATGAAACAGACATACTGGACAGTGCGTGCATGGCTATATTGTAGCTAGAGACACTGGGAAGATAAGATTGCAGTCCCACGGGGACTGTGGACACTGTTATGGGTAGTAAGCAGGACTAATTGGGAGAAGCTTCCTGCAGGAAGTGGGCCTGCCTTAATGCAGCAAAAGTTTACATGAATTCTGAGCCTATTATCTCTTGCTTGTCTTTCAGGAGAACTGCTTTTTGTTGTTGTTGAGATAAGGTCTCACTCTGTGACCCAGGCTGCAGTGTAGTGGCGTGATCATAGCTCACTGTGGCCTCGAACTCCTGGGCTCAAGTGATCCTCCTGCCTCAGCCTCCCAAAGGCACTGGGATTATAGGTGTGAGCCACTGTACCCAGCTGGAAACTGCTTTCTCAATGCCTGCCACGCAGAATCTGGGGTCAGAATCTATCTCTTTGATGTAGGAAGTCTGATGTCTTGGTATTGCCTTTGTGCTTTTGATTTTCTTAAACTTTAGACATTGCATTTTCACACTTTATTTTACTTTCTGCAGGAGTGTTGGCAACACCTCTCAATTTAGCTCATCTCTGCATTTCATTAGTTGTTCTTACTCCGCCTTAAAGATCATTCACGAAGATGACAACCAAGGCCAAAGTCAGTGCTGCTCTTAGGCCTCCCTGCCTTGGAACCATGGCCACGTGTCACAGTTTGTGGCCTTAATTGTGCTTTCAACCCATGCATCTGTGTTCATCTGAGAGATGAGGTCTTCTAAGATTCACTACAACCAAAACTTCATCAAAATAAATATCTCCCACCTCCAGTGAGGTGTTTTCATCTTTGAATATGTGAAATTATCCAAAGGGAACCAGGTACGCAGGCACAGCTTCTTTCTGCAGGACCTGGGTGTTTATTGCACCTCATTTTCCTGAACCCTTGGGGATTTCTCTTCTTTCTCTTAGTGTAAGTTCACGGTTCTGTGCAGGCTGTGAAGCTGGCTGTAGGAGAACACACCTGACCTGGGGCTATGGGATATTTCCTTTCAACCCCTTGTCATCTGTTCTTGTCCACTCAGAACATTGAGGCCTCTGTTTTTTTTCTGAGTTGGAGTCTCACTCTGTTGCCCAGGCTGGAGTGCAGTGGCACGCTCCCAGCCACCGCAGCCTCGACCTACTTGGCTCCAGTGATCCTTCCGCCTCAGCCTCCCAAGTAGCCAGAACTACAGGCACACGCTACCATACCCGGCCAATTTTTTGATTTATTGTAGAGATGAGGTCTCGCCAAGTTGCCGGAGCTGATCTCGAACCCGTGGGCTCAGGCAATCCACTCACCTCAGCCTCCCAAAGTGCTGAGTTATAGGATGAGCCATTGAGCCAGTCTGGTTTTTTTTTACTGCTTCTTTAGTTGCCTGCCACTCTGCTTCACTGGCAGGGGTTTGCAAAGAACTCACTGGCAGGGCCCAGAGCACAGTAGGCTTTTAATAATGACTGCTCTCTTTGTGGTCTCTGCAACCCTCTGAATGACATTTTACCCTGCGGCCTGCTGTTCTGTGCAGTCAGATGAGCTGGGGAGTCACATGGTGGGGGGTTCCCGGGCATACCACTATTCTCCTGGGACTTGGTTCCCTCATGCTTAACACGGGCCTGAGAAGGCTGCCTCCCTCACAGGTGGCTGTAGGGAATTAGAAACCAATAAAATGATTGCTCAGCATATGGCTGAATGTCAAGGGCAATATAAACGCTTAATTTCATTTATTTAATAGTAGTCGGGTGGCCACGTGAATGTTGCTGTGGAAACCATAACTCCTGAATTCCCTGACACTTATCTATGCTGTTGTTTTCAAAGGAGGCTTTACATTTCAATCCTGCGATTTAAAAATACATATATTAGAAAAGTAACAAGAAGGATCACAGCTTGATCTCCATCTCAGCCTTTTAATAAGAAACAGTGTGAGCTGCCACCACTTCCCACCGAGGAGCACCTCCTGTCCAGTCACTCTCACCTGATCCCTTTTTCCCCCAAGGTCATATGTCTTCCCTTCCACCCTTCTCCCTCCCTCCCTCCAGATACACTGCATTTCCAGCTCATGAGTTGAGTGGGTCCAATGTGAGTGGATCAGACCTGTTGATTTTCTCGTGAAGGTTTAGACTGAGAGGCCTTCCTTGTGTGATGGATGTGATGGCAGATCTCGTGCAGCTAAGATCAAGGGGTGTGGCAAAGGGAGTGTTTGCTGTAGTGATGGCAGAGGCTTTAGCAACTCAGAAGAGTAAGAGGCCCCTCATGCTGGTACCCAGCCTCAGACAGCATGGCTGGGGGCAAAAATTGCTTAGGTAATTCTAAATCCTCATTGGAGGAATTCCTGGAATCCTACTCCCCCAGGAAATCACTCTCTCCCCGGAGCAGGTCCTCAGGTGTCTCCCCTGGTCTCCACCATGGCCTTTGAAGCTCTTCTCTGGGCCGTGTGCACCTCTCTGTCCATTACCCCTGTGGGCAACTCTGGTGGTGCTCATGCCCACAGCTGCTCCAGGCACCCTCACACCTGCGGAGGCTCATACGGCTTAGATGGAGACAGTCCACCCACCTTTTTCCTCCAGTTCCTCACAGAGATCCCAATACCACAACTTTAAACAAAATTAAGCACATGTACCGGGCTTGATGGATCACACTAGTAATCTCAGTGTTTTGGGAGGCTGAGGAGGGAGGATCACTTGAGCCCAGGTGTTTGACACCACCCTGGTCAACACAGACAGTGAGACCCTGTCTCTGTTTAAGAAAAATAATCACAAAACTAGCAGGGCATGGTGGATCGCGCCTGTATTCCCAGCTACTCAAGAGGCTGAGGTGGGAGGATCGCTTGAACCTAGGTGTTCATGACTGCAGTGAGCTATGATTGCACCACTGCACTTCAGCCTGGACAACAGAGCAAGACGCTGTCTCTAAAAATAAGTAAGCAAATAAATAAAGCACACGCTCTCAGCTTTTTTTTTTAATGGCTCTTATATTCCCAACAGCTATCACCGGTGTCTCTTGATGCTCTTCCCAGTGCCGGGGTTTCCTCTCCCAAGATGACATGAAGATAGACCTGTGGGAATCCAGCTAGACGTGCTGGAATCCCTGAAGTGGGCACACCGGTTAACTCTCTCTCTGGGACTTTTGCTTCAGAGGGAAAAGAAAAATGGATTACTATGGCCATATCTTTTCTAAATCAAATACCATCTTCTTGTTTGCTGGAAACCTAATTCCTCTCTCTTGTCCAACTCACATGCCTGAAAGTCACCCCAGCCTCCTCCCGTTCCATCCTCACATGCTTAGCCTCCAGGCCTAATAGGTTGAGTGCTGATAGTTCTATAGTCGATCTCTCATTTCCATCCACTCTTTTACCTCTCACATCACTTTTACAAAGCAATGTTATTGACATATTTTACATACGATAAAAGTCGCCCTATTCAAGTGCATAGTTCAATATTTTTTGGTAAATTTACCATGCGGTACAGCCATCACCAGACATCAGATTCAGAACATTTTCATCACCTCTGCCCATTTACAGTTAATCCCTGTTCCTGTCTCTGGTCATAGGCAACCAATTAAGCTACTTTCTGACTCTATAGATTGACCTTAACAAAATCATACAATATGTGACCTCTCACGTCTGGCTTCTTTCACGTAGCATAACGCTTTGGGAGTTCATCGATGTTGTCACATGTATCAGTACTTCGTTCCTTTTTATTGCCAAATAGTATTTCATTGTATGGATATACTGCATTTTGTCTTTCCATCCACCAGCTGTTACATTGTTTCCAATTTTTGGTTATTTATAAATAATGCTATTAGGAACTTTTGTGTGCATGTCTTTGTATGAACCTATGTTGGTATTTCTCTTTGGGTGGATACTTGGGAGTGGAATTAACAGAGCTACAGCAATTTTATATTTAACTTTTTTTTTTTTTTTGAGTTGGAGTATCACTCTGTCGCCCAGACTGGAGTGCAGTGGCCGCTCCCGGCCACCGCAGCCTCAACCTGCTGGGCTCCGGCGATCCTTCCGCCTCAGCCTTCCAAGTAGCTGGAACTACAGGCACGCGCTACCACGCCCGGCGAATTTTTTTGATTTATTGTAGAGATGAGGTCTCGCTTGTCCAGGCGGGTCTCGAACCCGCGGGCTCAGGCAATCCACTCACCTCAGCCTCCCAAAGGCGCGGGATTACAGGCTGAGCCACCGAGCCCGGCTTATATTTAACTTTTTAGGAAACTGACAAACCGTTCCCCAAAGTGGCTGTGCCATTTTACATTCCCACCAATAGATGAGGGTTCCCCTTTCTTCACTTCCTCAACGTGTTGTTACTGTCTTTTTTAATATAGTCATTCTAGTAGGTATGAAGAGGTATCCCACTGTGGTTTTCATTTTCATTCCCAATGACTAACGATGTTGGGTGCTGTTTGATGTGCTTATTGGCCATGCTTATAGCTTCTTTGAGGACATATCTGCATGTGTCTTTTGCCCATTTTTGATTAGGTTGTTTGTTTTCTAATTACCGAAGTGTAAGACCCTCCTCCCCATCACACTTTACCTTCTATACCTGCTTCCTTGCTGCTACGGATCAAAGTTAACGTGGCCTTGGTGCTGACCCTCACTTACCCAGAAGCCCTGCGCGTTGTCCATTGTCTAAAGTGTAAACTCCTGAGCTTGACATTCAACATGTTATGTGATGCGGTTCCACCTCTCCATACTCCCATAGGCACTCTGAGTTCTGGAAAAATAACTCCCCTGCATCTCCCCGTCCTTTTTTCCTGGGTGTTTGTCTTTTGTGGGATGTCTCTCCTACCCTTTCCTCAGTCTCTACTCCTGCAGGGCTCAGCTCAAAGCCACTTTCCCCAAGGGTCCTTCCCTGACCCTCCACCGGAAATCTCTTGCCTTCCTCTTACCTCTCCTTACCCTGTCTTTATCCTTTGTCCTGCTGTCCTGTTTTCCTGATCTGCATGTAAGCTGGGCACTATTTCAGAAATGTAGACAGAAATGTTCCCAGGCACTCCACAGAGAATGATAGTCTAGCCAAGTTCTGGAGCAGTCATTAACCAGATATGTGGTAATTTTGTTTTATTCTAAGTTCTTGACTCTCACAACTTTCTGTGCCCCACTTACCACCCATGTGTCCTGTACTTCTGATCCCAAAGCTGTATACAATTCCTTCTTGGGGACAAGGAAAGGGTCTGTTATATTCTTCATTTTCCCCTGGTACTCTCCCTGGAGTGTTTGGGCAAGCCACCTTGCCTCTAAAGAGGTCTAGGGTCTCTTCCTAACTCCAAATTTAGGGAGTTATAAATATAAACAGAGGATTATGTTTTTCTTCTTTCTTTTTTCGGGGGAGGGGTAAATGCTTTGAACTATTTGATTGTAAAGTATTTACTTTAATCACCAACATTCTCTATCCAACTTCCTCCCCAACCTGGCTTTTTTGCATCCTGGCTGTGGTTAGGCATGCATGCACGGGTGTATGTGTGTGTGCGTGTGTGTGTGTGTGTGTGTGCATGGGCATGCTTAGTCATGGACATGCACATTTGTTACCCCCTAGCTCCTTGTGATTCCTTTCCAAAAAGCGAAACTTGCTTTATTTTTATTTATTTTTTTTTTGAGAAAGTGTCTCAGTCTGTTGCCCAGGCTGGAGAGCAGTAGTGGTTAGGGTTAGGGTTAGGGTTAGGGTTAGGGTTAGGCTCAGGGCAGCCTTAACCTCCCAGGCTCAGGCAACTTTTCCACCTCAGTCTGTCGAGTAGCTGAAACTACAGGCATGCACCACCGTGCCCAGCTAATTTTTGTATTTTTTTTGTAGAGACAAGGTCTCACTATGCTGCCCAGGCAGGTTTCAAACTCCTGGGCTCAAGCGATTCTCCTGCCTTGGCCTCCCAAAGTGCTGGGCTTACAGGCATGAGCCACTGCGCCCATCTGGAAACGTGATTTAATTTTCCATTGTTATTTTTAGTCACCTTTAAAAAATAATATTAAATTTGTCTTAGAAAACATAGAGCTAGCATTTCCCCTCCACCCCAGAGAATTGTTATACTCTTCATATTTTGGTGTTAAATTTTAGTCTTTTTTTCCTAATGCATATATAGTTTTCTTTTGGTTTTACTGAATTTTCATCATATTGTGCATACCTTTTAACTGTTTTTCTTAACACTAATATATCACCAATATTTGTCCATTCCTGATACTTTTTTTTTTTTTTTGAGTTGGAGTCTCACTCTGTCGCCCAGGCTGGAGTGCAGTGGCATGCTCCTGGCCACCGCAGCCTCGATCTGCTGGGCTCCGGCGATCCTTCCACCTCAGCCTTCCAAGTAGCTGTAACTACAGGCATGCACTACCACGCCCAGCTAATTTTTGATTTATTGTAGAGATGAGGTCTCACTAAGTTGCCCAAGCTGGTCTTGAACCCGTGGGCTCAGACAATGCGCTCACCTCAGCCTCCCAAAGTGCTGGGATTACAGACTGAACCACCGAGCCTGGCCCATTCCGGATTCTTTTATAACAACATCTTTAAGGGCTACATTGCATTCCATTGTCTGACTAGACTCTAAGTTGTTATTATTATTTTTAGATATGGAGTTCTGCTAAGTTGTCCAGGCTAGAGCTTGTCACAGGCATGATCATGGCTCTCTGCAGCCTTGAAATTGGGCTTCAGCTTCCCAAGTAGCTGGGACTACAGGTGTACACCACCTCACCAGGGTAAATTTGGCTTACACCCTTTACATTTCTGTACCTTTATTGTCTGAACTGTCAACCAAGACTTGGAGTTTAGCATGAAAGGCATTTACAAGGATAAAACGATGAATGATTGAAATGATATTCCAAGAGCAGAGGGCTTTCTTCAGCTTGCAAGACAACAGACCTCCTCTTAGGCCACGAGAGTCACCAGGCCCACACATGAAAGTAATCAGTTTGTTGATGACACTTTGGCAGCCCATGCATGATCATATGGTCCCAGAACACCAGTAGATCATATGCAAATATTGCCTGCATATTCATCGAGATGCCACACGGCCAGTGGAAGCCGCTTTAATTATCTTTCAAGGAGAAACACAGCCGCCTCTGGCACCACTGCTCCACTGGCTCTGTAGGCTCGCTGGTACCTGCACTGATGTGGAAATTGCTTCCACAAAATATGAGAGGGCATTCTGCTTGGCAGTTAGAAGTGGTCAACCTGATTTTGGTATTTGATTTCTGACTTATACTTCAAGATTTTCAAAAATGCAATGACATAATGTATGCTACTTATAAAATTTAGGGGCTATTCACCCCAGAGGTATAAATAATGGGAAAGACAAACTGTGTTCTCTGGAACTATGAGTCCATGAAACATTTCCCAAAAAAGTTATATCCATTAAATAGTTACGCAGCAAGGAATATGGAATAAACAATGCCATTCTTAGCCGGATGATGGGTCTTCATTTTCATCTGCATTTTGTACTTATGAATATACCAGAAAGGTACTGGTTTTCATCCAGGGGTATCCATGGAATCAATAAATTGCTGTACATAGAAGCTCTGGGCTTTTAGCAACTAGTATATAATTTTTTCATTCTTAAAAAGAGTAGGTTTTTTTCCTACTGAAATCTTGAAGTAATGCTATTAACATCCTTGACTGTGAAGACGTGAGAACGATCTTTATAATCTGTATCATCTATCTATCTACCCATCTACTTATCTATCTATGAAGATTTCAGTTACATCATTGGAATTCCCCAGTCTAACAGAAAATGAAATTATAGCTAGCCACTACAGGCTGCTAACTCATAGAAAAAAGCCCTTAGAACTAGAGGCATTCTAAAAGCCCAAGGTAGATTTGAAAAAGCCACCATTAAAACTAGAATTAGGGCAGCAGACAGCAGATAATCTTGCTGCTATCCTGCCCACAGTGCCCTTCACAATGTTATCTTCTCTTTAACAAATCTACCTTTCTTAATTCAAATAAACAACAACAACAACAACAACAACAAAACACCTAGAATTAGGGATTACCTTATACACCACAGTAAATTTCCCAAAGAAAACCCTTATTAAACGGGACAGCAGCAGCAACAAACCTATTAAAGGGCACCGAAGGATGGCCAAATGCAGGAAGAGACTGGAGGGGGTTCAAGGACTCAATCCTTGAAAGAAGGGTTACATGGCCCTTCTTCCCATCTGCTGAGCATTGAGGCTAGATGCCTGTCTTCTTGGTCTGAGGCCTCCTGTGGTGGAGTTCATGGCTGTCAGAGTAGCTGGAAAGGGAGGAGGGAAGTCCTAGAAGGAGAGAGCCTTTGGGAGGCAGCCCTGGAGTCCACATTATATTTCCCTCAAATCTTTGGCTGACATATTTCAATTCTGAATATACATAAGAGCTATAAGAAGTCCAGGGAAAACAGCATCTAGAAGGGGAAGGGTTGGGCAGAGTTTTTAGGAGCTGCCAAGTGTTGGGGAGCAGAGGTTGGAGCCTGAGCTCCAAGAAAGGGGCTTGAAAAACCTGCTAGGCTTTCCATGGAAAACACAGAAGGGTCACACCTTAGGGAGAAAGAACAAGCCCCAGGATTAGGGTTTTTTTCTCAGCTATATGGGAAAAAACTAAATACAGCCACTCTAACAAAGCATAAAACCAAACCTTCCAAGTTCAAGGTGATCCACCAGTAATCTAACAGCCTGCTAGAACAAAAATCAACACTCCTCAAGGAAGATAATAGAATACAGCATCTTCACCATGTAGCAGTTACAATATTCAGTGCACAGTTAAAATGTACTGAATAGGAAAAGAAATGGAAACTGTGATTCAGAGTCGGGAGAAAAATCAGTTAATAGAAAGTGACCCCCATATTAATCAGAGGTTGGGATTCAGACAAGAACTTTAAAGATGCTTTTATAACTATGTTCAAAGAAGCAGAGAAATGGAAATACATATGCTCACACAATGTCTGAAACAGCTAGACCAGCTTAACAACAGATTGGGGACAGCAGAAGCAAGGGTTTGGGAAGTTATAAAGCATCAATAGTAATTATCCAGTCTCTAGAATAGAGAGGTAAAAATGAAATAGTGAACATAGTAACCTATGAGACAATGTCAAGCAGTATAACAACAAACATGTCATTGGAGTCCCAGAAGGTGAGGAAAAAGAGAGAATGGGACAGAAAAAAAAATTGAATAAATAGTGGCTAAAAATACTCCACATTTGTGGGGGGGACCCCAAACTTCAGAAATCAACTATGGATCCTAGAAATTTAGCAAACCCTAAGTAAGATAAATACAAAGAGAACCATGTATAGGAACATCATAGTCAAATTGTTGAAAACCAAAGATGAAGAGATAAATCTTCAAAGAACCCAGAGAAAAAGGACACATTACATACAGGGGAATGTCCGTAAGAATCACTGCTGATCTCTAATGAAACAAGGAAGACCAAAAAAACAATGAATGATATCCTTAAAGGGCTGAAAGAAAAATAACTGTCAACCAAGAATTCCACATCCAGTTAAACCATCCTTCAAACAAAAAAATGAATCAAAGACATTTTCAGATAAGCAGACTCTGAGAGAATCTGTTGCCAGGAGACCCTCACTACAAGAAATGCTAAGCAAAATGACCCAGTTGGAAACTTGGCTCTATGTGAAAGAATGAAAAGTCCCAGAAATTGTAAAATTGGGTAAGTATAAAACACTTTAAACACTTTCTAGTTCCACTGAAAGACAAGATTGTTTAAAGTAAAATCCATACGATCGTATTGTGGGTTTTATAATGTATGTATATATAAAATGTATCAAAATAGTAGCACAAAGGAGAGGTGAAATGGAATTATACTGTTCCAAGTTTACATTTTAGATAAAGTGACACAATGTTAACTGTAAATAGCCCATAATGCATACAGATGCATATTATAATCATTAGAAACAGATGCATATTATAATCATTAGAACGAAAAAGCCAACGGAGGGATAAAAGTGGAGTGCTAAAAAAAATCATTCAATAACGAAAAGAAGGCAGGAAAGACAGAATGAAAAACAGAGTACAAATAGAGAGCAGACTCATACTAGCAAAAACACGAAACTCAAAAGCCTATGCTAATCGGAAAAAACAAGCACAAAATAGTATATACTATGTGGATTCTATGAGTTAAAGAAGTCAAGATCAATCAAACTAAGCTAGGGTAACAGAAATCAGAACAGTGGTTGCTTATGAGGAGTGGGGGAAGAACTTTCTGGAGTGATAGGAATTTACACCTTGAGATGGTGGCCTACTGGGAGTATACGTTTATTAAAATTCATAGTATTGTACACTTAAAATGTGTGCATTTCACTGAATGTATATACATTTTACATCCATTTTTTAGTCTTAAAACTCTCCTGGGGACTCTGGTTATAAACTTTGGTCAACAGAGGGCGCTCCCAGCCCACCAAACACGCTTTGGAGCTCCAGCGCCTTTGGGATGCAAACGAGACCCGCTCTGGGCTCCCCGGTCTCCGAGGGGGATCGCGCAGCTCCCCAATACTCCTCCTCGACACCCCGCCGTCCCTACCCGCCGCTTCTCCGGCTCGCGCGTTTCACCTGGCCACACGCTGTTTTCCGGCCGAGAAGCCGCGCGTAGCTCATGGCGATGGTGTTTTCCGCGGCACCCACGCAGAATACAGATGCAGCCGGGAGCTGGCGCGTGCCGCCTGGAGGCGTACCTGCCCCCTAAGGTCCTCTATTGATATGATCGCTTTTAATTGGAAGTAGGAACGTGATGGAAACTTCCACACTGTTCTCGACATCTTCATTCTGACCTTTTAACCTCACCTTGGCGGCTGTGAAATAGTCCCACGCAAGGGCTGCGGCGGGGGGCGGGGGGGGGGGGCGTGTGGCGGCGCAGGCGAGGCGCGGAATTTTCCCCGAGGAAGGCAGGGTGGGGGGCGTTCCCCCGGGGTTTCAGCACCCCAATTATTGCCTTCCTGCTCCCTCCTGCCTCGTGCGTGTCTTCCAAGGAAGCCGGCGCCTGGAAAGCCCCAAATGTCCTCTGCGCCCTCGCCTACCTCCAGGCCGGGCCCCTCCGGGGGGCGCGAAGATGCCATTACGCCTCACGTGATCCCCGCGCTGGGCCGGTCCGTCTCGCGGGGTGTTAATTAAAGGTCACCACAAAACAGATCTGCCGGCTCACCAGAAGAAATGTCCTCCTGGGAAATGAAAAATGACACCCCGGAGCAGCCACGTGTGGAGCCCGGCTTATACCGGCTTCCTGCGCTCCGGGGCGCTGCTTGGGGGGTGGGGAGGG
>CAUYQG010188807.1:0-16818 GCA_963574415.1 Tarsius wallacei | reverse complement strand
GCAACTTGGTGAGACCTCACCTCTACAATAAATCACACACACAAAAAAAAAACTGGCCCGGTGTGGTGGCATGCATCTGTAGTTCCAGCTACTAGGAAGGCTGAGGCGGGGAGGATCACCTAAGCCCAGCAGGTCGAGGCTGCGGTGGCTGTGAGCATGCCACTGTACTCCAGCCTGGGTGACAAGAGTGAGTCTCTAACTCAAAAAAAAAAGTTGGCCATTCTTACAAATGTGAGCCTCGAACTGTGGATGGCTACAAGTGCCTTACATTCAGTGAATTATTACATTTTAAGAATATAAGGCCAGGTATGGTGGTTCATGCCTTAATCTCAACTCTTTGAGAGGCTAACGGGGAAGAATCACGTGAGTCTAGGAGTTCATGATCAGCCTGGGCAACATAGTGACACCTTGTCTCTACAAAAAACATAAAAATTAGCAAGGCATGGTGGCATACACTTGTAGTCCCAGCTACTCAGAAGGCTGAGGTAGAAGGATTATCTGAACCCAGGAGTCTGAGGTTGCACTGAGCCATGATTGTGCCACTGCACTCCAGTATGGGCAACAACAACAAGAGAGTATGTACAGCAGGATCAATTTTGGAAATATATACATTTTTTTTTTGAGTTGGAGTCTCACTCTGTCACCCAGACTGGAGTGCAGTGGCCACTCCCGGCCACTGCAGCCTCGACCTGCTGGGCTCCAGCGGTCCTTCCGTCTCAGCCTTCCAAGTAGCTGGAACTACAGGCGCACACTACCACACCCAGCTAATTTTTGATTTATTGTACAGATGAGGTCTCGACAAGTTGCCCCGGCGGGTCTCGAACCCACAGGTTCAGGCAATCCACTCACCTCGACCTCCCAAAGCGCTGGGATTACAGGCTGAGCCATCGAGCCCGGCCATATGTACATATTTATGTGCATATATGCATGGAGAAAAGTTTGGAATATAACGCATAAGTGCTTTTCTCTCTAGAAACTGTGTTTTAAGGTTTTCCTGCAATGTAAGGGGTTATTTTTTTTTTAAGTCTCATATAACATATAGTGTTGACAGCCCCAATTCTTTGCACAACAAAAACTTCATCACTGGCTAATACTTACTACGCTTTGCCAGGGGTCTTTGCTTCATTGGCGCTGATAATGAATAAAGGAAAGAGGATAGAGAAGAGGCAGCCACTATTTAAAAAAAAAAGAAGAAAAGAAGTAATTAGTGACTCTGATAACAGCCATGATTTTGCAGAGGGTATTAGAAGTCAAAAGTCCTTTGTCTCCAGTGCAAACATCATGGCTTGATAAAACCTTAATGTATGAAACACATCATTCAAAAAGAGCAAAAATCAGCCTGGGCAACATAGTAAGAAGACTTCATGTTTACCTAATAATGATAATAATAATAATACAAAAATTAGCCAGGCATGGTGGCATACACCTGTAGTCCCAGCTACTTGGGAGGCTGAGGCAGAAAGATAGCTTGAGCTCAGAAGGTCGAGGCATGCCAGCCTGGGTGACAGAGTGAGACCCTGTCTCAAAATTTAAAAAAATTTTAAAAAGCAAAAGATTTTTCTAAGCACAGGGCATGTTTAACACTACTCCAGGAAGCAACATAGAAGAAAGGATATCAAATATAGGATCAAGCAGATTGGGTATTAATGCTATGCCTTTACCTGTCAAGGAAAAAAAAACCCTACAGGTCTCTTAATTTATTTTTATGGAGGAATAATAAATAATTAATTAATTAATTAATAAAATCCCACAGGTCTCCTGGTGGTCAAATAAGAACACAGAATGTGGGCCAGGTACAGTGGTTCACACCTATTATCCCAGCACCTTGGGCGTCTCAGATGAGAGGAATGCATGAGGCTAGGGGCTCAAAAAAAAAAAAAAAAAAATAGTAGAACACGGTGGCACATGCCTGTAGCCTTAACTACTTCGGAGGCTGAGGCAGGGGGATTGTTTGAGCCCAGAAGTTCAAGGTTGCAGTGAGCCATAATTGTGCCAATGCACTCCAGCACAGGAGACAAAGCAAGACCCTATCTCTATTAAAAAAAAAGAAAGTAAAATGTATAGAATACACAATATAGAACCAAGCAATTAAAAGTTGCTCGATACATGAATTTTTATTTTTACTAGCCTCCTTCAAATCCCTCTTGCCAAATTACCTGATAATGTATGAGGACTGCATTGCTGTGAGAAAAGCCAAGGGCAAACCAAACCCAAAGTAGTAAGGCCAATTCCTTTCTATGTTTGACAACCGCTGGTGCATTTCAATTCCTAAAACAAGGAAGCAAGATAATTAGATATTATATTTTTTTTTAGTCAAGTAACTAAATAAATATGGTAGACAATCCATTTGAGACTTGAGTTTTAGGCACAGATATACCATTAAGAACACAGCTGAGCCAGGCTCGGTGGCTCAGCCTGTAATCCTGCATTTTGGGAGGCTGACGTGAGTGGATTGCCTGAGCCCACGGGTTAGAGACCCGCCTGGCCAACTTGGCAAGACCTCATCTCTACAATAAATCAAAAGATTAGCTGGGCTTGGTAGCGCGTGTCTGTAGTTCCAGCTACTTGGAAGGCTGAGGCAGAAGGATCGCCAGAGTCCAGCAGGTCGAGGCTGCAGTGGCTGGGAGCGTGTCACTGCACTCTAGCCTGGGCATCAGAGTGAGACTCCAACTCAAAAAAAAAATAACACAGCTGTACCTGCACAATGAACATTTGTATACCTAACCCTGAATTGTACCCCACATATTTAAAATTAAAAATTAAAAACAAAAACAGCTACAGTACCTAAATTAGAACCATACAAATCTGATATAAAGCTTCTATGCAAAGTTTTTACAATTCAATAATCACAACTGCAAAGCTGACAGGGTAAGTGAATTAAGAATTTCAGTTCCAGTATCCTTTGTCAGGATTAGTCTGGAACAAATAAAATATCCAAATGCTGATGTCGATTTAATTTCTCTAATTTAAAACAACTCGTGCTCATTTATGCCACCTTATGGCCCAGTCAGAACTATATATTGCATTAAGCATCAAAGAGATAATGCTACACTGCTACATCCTCCAGCTTCAAAGTTAAGGGTTAAACCCACTAAGCAGAATTTAAGTTCCCTCTCGCCAGTGAGGTTGTCTCCTTCAAAGATGGTTTGCCAGGGACCTAATAATTGAATAGTTTAAAAAGTCTGGGCTGGGCATGGTGGCTTATGTCTGTAATCCCAGCATTTTGGGAGGACAAGGCAGGAGGACTGCTTGAGCCCAGGAGTTCAACACCAGCCTGGGCAATATAGCAAGACCTCTTCTTTACAAAAAAATTTAAAAAATTAGTTGGGCATAGTGGCACACACCCATAGTCCCTGCTACTTGGGAGGCTAAGGCAGAAGGATTGCCTGAGCCCAGGAGTTTGAGGCTGCAGTGAGCTAAAATTGTGCCATTGCACTCTAGCCTGGGCAACAGAGTGTCACCTCAACTGAAAATTAAAAATTAGAAAAAGTCTGCTCAGCAGTAGCTTTTCCCAACTGAGCCTCTCTGCTCTGGGTTTCTTCAGGTGGACTTACCTTTATTGAACCAACGATACTCGAAGCAGTACAGTGAGTAGAGAAGGGACATATGCAGGAGACTAACCAGCTGACCAACAAGATGGATAGGAAAGAGACTCACAAACATTCCCTGAAGAACAAATATGGCAAAGTTTCAGAGACCTAACACCATTTGCCCAACACTCTCCTCTCTAATCATCACTGTCTGCTAGCTTCCTAGCTGCTTCTCAAGTTTCTGAATAGTAGGAGAGTAGAGAATACCGGGAGGCGGAGAAGAGCAGGTTAATTCATGTTTCTTATAATTTTATGATTTTAGAATTATCTTGTTTCTGTGAAAAATGATTTAAAAATCATTACCTCCCACAAATCTTATATACCGCAGTAGTAAATATAACACCTGTCTTAGTGAAACTGCCTCTAGTGAAACTTTAAAAAATAAATAAATTGGCCCATGTTCCCAGGCCACTTTCACCTGGATGAGGAAAAGAGCCTGCAGCAAAAGGTTGAAGAGCATGTCAGCAATTATTTTGCTGACACTAGGGAATGGGTGAGGCTTCCTTCCTGATACTTCAAATGCCAGGTCAGCTATATCCTGTAACAGAGAAATGTACCAAAACATGAATTAAATGGCGTTGATATGCATCTCCAACACTAAGATCACTGGTCTGCCACGAGAACTACCAGGTAAGAAAAGCTCCCAGACATCTGGCAATGGGATGCTGAGACAATAATTCCATTTTACAAGAACACAAAGATCACCCACTGGCTGCTTAGCCAAGAAATATTAAAGCTAAAAAATAGGTCCCTACATGTCCACTAACTTCACAGGCTCAAACTTGCCACCTATCAACCCATCATGCTGTAGGACCCTGAATCCGTTCTACCCTGGACCTACTTGAAACCAAATGGCATTCACAACTTTGCTAAGCACAAACAAGGGGAGCACCCAAAGAGCACTGAAAATTGATGTGAGGAGGAATTCCAGCCACGACCAAACATCTCCATGTAGTGATGGATCACCTAAGAAAGAGGAAACGAGTCATCAGAAATGAAGAAATGTTCACCGAAGTGAAATTAAAAAAAAAAAGCAATGAAAAAACAGAAGACCAAATATGGAACTCCCATTGTGTGTGACTAGTCTCACCCCCATCTTTCTGTTTCTTGCCAGTTTGTCACAACACCTAGGCCAAAGCGTCTAATTCATAACAGACATACCACATTCTGGCCACAGACTTGAATTCAAAGTAACCATAGATAAGGGCTGCTTATCTTGAAACAAGCCTGCTTATGCAGTAGTGACTGATGCCATAATGATTACTATTATACAATTTGCAGGAAGTCACCTGGGTTTAAATCTCAGCTCTGCCACTAACTAATGGTTTAACCTTGGTAGCTAACTTCTTTTTATTGTTTTTAAAAATTTATTATTATTATTTTTTTGGAATCGGAGTCTCACTCTGTTGCCCAGGCTGGAGTGCAGTGGAACACTCACGGCCACCACAGCCTCAGCCTGTCAGGCTCAGGCAATCCTTCCACCTCAGTCTTCCAAGTAGCTGGAACTACTGGCATGCGCCACCATGCCTGGCTAAATTTTTTTGATTTATTGTAGAGATGAGGTTTCACCAAGTTGCCCAGTATGGTTTCGAATCCATGGGCTCAGGCAATCCTCTCACCTTGGCCTCCCAAGGTGCCGGGATTATAGGCATGAGCCACCGTGCCCCGCCTTTTTTTCCCTTTTAAATATATATTTCTTATTATCACAATATCACAAGAGGAGAAGAACATTTCAGGCAGAGGGAGCAGCAAGCACAAAGGTCCTGAGATGAGAGCTGTCTGAATACCAGGGGTGTTCATGGAGCATCAAGGAGCCTGTGTTGACTGGAGCCAGGTGTACATGAGGTCTGCTTGAGTAGGGCCTTGTAGGTCATTGCAAAGACTGACTTTTTTGTTTGTTTGTTTTTTGAGTCGAAGTCTCACTCTGTCACCCAGGCTGGTGTGCAGTGGCATGCTCACGACCACCACAGCCTTGACCTACTGGGCTCAGGCTATCCTTCTGCTTCAGCTTTCCAAGTAGCTATAACTACAGATATGCGCCACCACGTCCAGCTAATTTTTTGATTTACTGTAGAGATGAAGTCTCGCCATGTTGCCCAGGCTGGTCTTGAACCTGTGGGCTCAGGCAATCCTCTTACCTCAGCCTTCCAAAGTGCTGGGATTATAGGCGTGAGCCACATGTCTGGTGGTGCTAACTTCTCTTTCCTCATTCATAAAATGGATAGAATAACAGTACCCATCTCAAAGAGTTGTTGAGAGGTCTGAATTAAAAATATCTAAAGCTCCTGGTACATGGAAATACTCAGTAAAGTAAGAGGGACTAGACACATCTCATCTCTATCCCCAGCAGACAACAAAGAGCAAGGTATATACTTACCAATAATTCGGGCTGTTACTGACTGAAGCACAGGAATAAACACACGATAAAACAAGAGGAGACTGAACTGAAAAAAAGAAGCAACAAGTCACACATCAAAAGCCCCTCTTTAAAACAAGAGTTTCAAGTTTCATTGTAATGATTTTATAGATGAGAGTGCCTTTTATAAATCAGGAGACCTGAAAAAGCACCAAAATTAGACCTATTTCTATTTCCTAACACTCCAGCTGGGAGGTGCAACCCTGATACTGCCTATAAAACACTGAAATTTGGGTGGCAAAGAACATTTCAAATAGAATTCAGACCGAAACACAGCCATGTTCTAAATACATTGTAATGCTTATTAAATAAATCTAAAGTTAACATCAAAAACATCTGTGAAGTGTTTAGATTAAGATGAGTTGAATTACACCAATTTCCAAGTCAACTACCTGTTCTCCAAAGTACTCAAATTTCACTTAACTACCTGTTCTCCAAAGTACTCAAATTTCACTTAAGCCTGCACTGGTTCTCAGTTAATTGTAGGCAACCTTAAGGGTTTCAACAGTAACCAATTATAGTTGATCACTATGACCTGAAGCAGAGAGAAACTTGCTCTTGTCTAGCTGTATCAGCCCCTCCCCTCTAACCCCCATAGTTGCTCTTAGCCAAAATGTACAATGTCAAGAGAAATTGATATCTATAATAATGCTAAAACTTGTGAATGAGTCATTTAAAAAAAAGAAAGTGTATATCCAGGGCTAACTGTAACATATGTTTACATACAAGTGTTCTTTCTTGAATGGGAATAAAATTACCACAGGTGCACAGAATCCTGAATTATATTTCTAAGTGTGTATCAGCAAGCAAAAGCTATTTGTTTCAGTATTTCAAGAAAACAGTTGAGAATTATCAATCTAGCAACAATCTAGATGTTTTTAAGGCATCTGGAATTTGAGGGAAAAGAACTTACCCAGAATACTCCACCATTCCAAGCGCAACACTGGAAAATTCTACTAACAATACGTGGCTCACTGGAAAAGACCACAAGTATTCAGCTTATAAGACATATAGGTTATTTCTTTCTTTCTTTCTTTTTAATTTAAGAGACAAGGTCTGGCTCTGTCACACAGGCTGGAGTGCAATGGCACCATTATAACTCACTGCAGCCTCAAACTCTTGAGTCAAACACTCGTCCCATCCCAGCCTCCAGATAAACTGGGACGCAGATACTTGACACCATGCCCAGCTAATTTGGTAATTTTTATTTTTATTTTTTATTTTTGAGTTGGAGTCTCACTCACTCTGTTGCCCAGACTGGAATGCAGTGGCACACTGCCAGCTACCACAGCCTCGACCTGCTGGGCTCTGGCGATCCTTCCGCCTCAGCCTTCCAAGTAGCTGGAATTACAGGCGCACGCTACCACGCCCGGCTAATTTTTTTGATTTATTGTAGAGATGAGGTCTCACCAAGTTGCCCAGGCCAGTCTCGAACCCGCAGACTCAGGCAATCCACTCACCTCGGCCTCCCAAAGCATGGGATTACAGGCTGAGCCACCGAGCCTGGCCAATTTGGTTATTTTTAAATTCCCATTCAGTAGCTCTTCATTTTATACCTTTTGTTGGTACCATGTTATGTTTTAGCACCTAATGTTCTCCAAATGTTTCAAGGTCAGTCTACAAGAAAAGTCTAAAAATGTTTCTGGGGAACTAACTTTTAAAAAAATTATTTTCAAATCTGAGATTGAAGAAGACTAAAAGAGAAACTCTACAGTTGGGGTTCTTCTATCAGTAAATAAATCCACATAGGCTTCTCTAGAAGTATCCATTATTCTTTCTCTTCAGCATTGTGATTTTTTTTTTTTAAACAAATGACATTTTAAGCAAGGGTTATTGTTAGACCCTAGCTTAAGTCACTGTGGGAAGAAGGGATTCACCTGTAACATTTTTCTGGGAAAAAAAACCACAAAAACAAATAATGGGGTACTGAAACATCAGGTCACTATGTAGGGTCTTCCCTCTCTCAGACATTTTGACATCAGCCTGAATGCCTTACCTCTCTTGCTTCCGCTCTATACTCTGGGCTCTCCTCTGCGCCAGGACACTACTTGCCCTTCTTCGACGCTGTTCCTCTCTCTTTTGCTGGATTCGAGCATCTAACTTTGAGATGGTACAAATACCCCAGATGGAGTCTTTGATTCCCTATAGGCAAGGATATTATTTTTAAAGAAGGAAAATTATGAATTGGAGAAGACTTTCCAAAGTTATATACAGTAAAGTGAAATTAACAATGGAATTCATTGTGTTTATGTTGCTACAGGGCTTTATAAAAACGCTTTTGATTTTTTTAAAATTTAAAATAATTCCTAATTTTCAAAAGAGTTGCAAAAAAGGAGAACTTCCAAATACTTTTGTCCAGATTCACTAGTTTAATATTTTACCATATTGATTATTATTCATATATACATATATGTATACCTTTTTATGAATCATTTGGGCAGGTTCCTATATCATGTCCCTTTACTTTTAATTCTTTGGTGTACGTTTCCTAACAACAGTATATATGTTTTTCATAACCACAGGTAGTTATCAATTCAGGAAATTTAGTATTAATATACTTTAATATATAGTCCATATTCCAATCTCTCTGTTTGTTTCCATAATGCCATTGATGGCATTTTGCTGCTCAAGATTTCAGTTCAGAACCACATATTGCATTTAGTTGTCAGATCTCTTTGGTTTCCTTTAGACAGCAACCTTTGTCTTTTTTTTGATGAATGTCAGTTATTTTATAGAATTCTTTTTGATGAATGTCAGTTATTTTATAAAATTCCCTCAATTTAGATTTCTTCTCAATTATACCCAAGTTAAGAATTTTGGGTAGGAATATCACAGAAGTGATGATGTGTCCTTCAAGGTATCACATCAAAGAGGCAGATGATAGCTGCTTGCCCTTCCTGCTGATACTAATTTTACATACCCAGTCAAGGTATTGTCCAGCTTATCCATTGAATAGCTGTAAATTTTTCCTCTTGCAAATAATAAGTAATCTGTGGGGAAACACTTATGAGACCATGCAAATATCGTGATCAAGTTCTGCACACTAGATTTAGCATCCATTGACAAATCTTGCCAGAACCAATAATGAATAATATGGTTGTAAAATAGTATTTTTCCATTTCTTCTACACTTATCAATACCATAAAGTTATCACCTTTTCCTACACTCTTTCAGTATCAACGCCTACAGTATTCTCTATGTCCTGTGCTAAATCTAGAGATACAAAGAAAAATAAAACACTAGTCTCAAGAAAGGACTAGGGCTAAACCAACGTTGGAGAAAGACACATAAAGAAATGATTACTGTAAAATGTGGAAAAGCTCTAGGATAAGAGCGCTCCACGTAAGACAGAAACAACATGGTATTATAGTTGGAGAAAAGAAGGTCCTTAAAGAGTATATGACAAGGAAGGCAGCTGTTGAGTCTATAAAGACAGTGACAGCAGCACTTGCCAGCCATGTTTGAAGAGCTCCAATAGCAGAAGGTAACTGGTACTGTTAACACCAGAACTGCCTGTCACCCAGTTCAAAGAACCGCATTCACTCATGCATCCATTCACCCACCTACCTATTAAGTATCCTCAATGAGTTACACATTGGTCATATAGAAATGCTCAAGAAACTTATGGCTTAACAGGAAAAGTATACAGGTAAACAACAACAAGAAATTTACATTATAGCTTATGTAATAAATGCCACAACAGAATTATAGCCCAAGTCGAGTGGTAGCACTGGGGTGTTCAACTTGATGAGAAGGTAGGAAAAAGTATTCTGGAAGCAATGGCCAAAATGGTTTTAAGGATAGTTGCATTCTCACCTACTGTTATTAGACAAAACAAATTTTAGAAATAATGACTGAGATACAGAGAAATGTACAGGTTTATATGTACTACCAGCCGAAAGGAGAATGAATTAGCACAGTGTTCCTCTGACCCTTTTGTAACTTTTTGTCTTAACTTTGCTTTTAACTTCTAAATCTCCCACCAATAATTTTTTAAATCAGAAAATTCCAAGTATCGAAGAAAGTGAAGTTCAAATGGCTGGAGGCCAAGTATGTGCTAAGATGACAGGTTCCCCACCTCTGAAATACCCACAGTCCAGTAGAACAAATATGTAAACAACACACTGTAGAACCAAACCAAGGATGAAATTTGATAGCACAAGAATGACAAGACAAGAAGCTAAAGGTATTAAAGTAGATCATTTGCCTAGTCTTTTTAGCCCCTATAAGATACTCCTTTAAGTCCCCTGAATTTAGTCCTCAACAATAACTGGCCTTTCTCACATGCCTGGGAATGTAGCAATAGGAGTTATAATTGGGACATTAGACTTCAGACACTCACTAAAAGTAGTAGAATTTTGTGCTATTGGTAATTTGGGTACCTGGGTCCTAAACAAATCATCATGGGGCATTTTCCTAGAGCATCCTCACGAGGGGGGGGGGTAGATTCTATAATTTAAATCCAAATTAAGTAGTTTAGATTAATTAAGCAATGTTCAATTCTTAGCTTTGACAAACGTACCATAGTTATATAAGATGTTAACATTAGGGGAAGCTGGCAAAAGATATACAAGAATTCTCTGTACTATCTTGCAATTTTTCAGTAAATCTAAAAATATTTCAAAATAAAAAGTTTAAAAAAAAAAAGAGCTCTGAGCCAGACGCGGTGGCTCATGCTTATAATCCCAGCACTTAGGGAGGCCAAGGTGAAAGGATTGCCTGAGCCCAGATTCGAGACCAGCCTGGGCAACTTGGCAAGACCTCATCTCCACAATAAATTAAGAAAAACTAGATGGGCGTGGTAGCACATGCCTATAGTTCCAGCTACTTGGAAGGCTGAAGCAGAAGGATTGCCTGAGCCCAGCAGGTCGAGTCTGTGGTGGCTGTGAGCATGCCACTGCACTCTAGCCTGGGCAACAGAGTGAGACTCTGACTCAAAAAAAAAAAAAAAAAGCTGGTGAGGCAAGCTGACAAGGGTTCCAATACTAAAACATTCACCAGATAGGTCTCTCACAAGAGCACCTGCAAGAGACAGGATAATACCTATGTCTTGAGTAGTGTGGACTAGAATGAAAACCTGTGTGTTAAGGACACAACAACGATGAGAAAAATTCCAAAAACCCCTCAAGGATTTCCTAGACAGTTCCTTCAGCAAGAGGTCATGAAATGAATTCCTAGAAATAAGATGTACTCACCCTGGCAAGGTCCTGGAGAAAGGTTTTGACACTGTCAGCCATCTCTTCACCACCCAAACTATCAACTACCCAGAGGAGAGAGAAGCGCCCCCAAATCTCTCATCATGAAGGTCCTGAAAACAGATGGAGCACAATGGGGAAAACATATTGATCTTAAAGATAAGTTACTCCGGCCATTGCTTTCTTAAACTCTGGTGTGTTCACGTGGCTCTTTGAGCTATGGCTACCATATTTCTTGGCTCTGGCCCCTCCTTTACCTTGGAGGGGTGAATCGCCTCTCTCCTCTCTCTAATTTACTTTCCAAATAAACCATATTTTCCAATCTAAAAAAAAAAAAAGATAGTCTGGGCGCAGTGGCTCAGCCTGTAATCCCAGTACTTTGGGAGGCCAAGGTGAAAGGATTGCCTGAACTCAGGGGTTCAAGACCAGCCTGGGCAACTTGGTAAGCCCTCATCTCTATGATGAATCACAAAAAATTAGCCGGGCGTGGTGGCGTGCACCTGTACTTCCAGCTGATTGGAAGCCTGAGGCTGAAGAATCACCTAAGACCAGCAGGTGGAGGCTGCAGTGGCCCTAAGCGTGCCACTGCACTACAGCCAGGACAACAGAGTGAGACTCCAACTAAAAAAAAAAAAAGATAATTTACTTCATGCACATTTCTACATGATGGCCTCACACACTTGCAGGTTTAATAAAACAGCAGTAGACTCTAGCACTCTAGCAGTATTATCACTAATACAGTAAACTAAGTGAAGCTATTCCTGTACCGCTGAAAATTAGAATCCAAATTTTTTCAAATCACTCACTACTGTTCCATTTTTACACGGGGTAATGTGCTTTTGTACCAGTAGTCAACTTTGAGCCTTGATGTCTTTATCACTCCTGTACATTCCAATCACTTTTGAGGATTTGGAGATGAATGACAATTACATTTCAACATCTTCTTAAGCAATTATTTGATTGCTTTTCATTTTTTAAATAGAGATGGGGTCTTGCTATGTTAATTAGGCTAGTTTCAAATTCCTGGTCGCAAGCAATCCTCCCACCTCAGTCTCCCAAATTGCTGGGAGTACAGGTGAGCCACTGTACCTAGCCCTCTTAAGCAATTTTTATACTTGCTGGATACCCTCAAACACTCGAATGAAAATATAAGCTGAGTGCAGTGGCTCAAGCCTGTAATTCCAGTACTTTGGGAGGCTGAGGCAAGAGGATTGTCTGAGTCCAGGGGTTCGAGACCAGCCTGGGCAACTTGGGGAGACCTCGTCTCTATAATAAAGCAAAAAAATTAGCTGGGTGTGGTGGTGCACACCTGTGGTTCCAGCTATTTGGAAGGCTAAGGCAGAAGGATTGCCTGAGCCCGTAGATCAAGGCTGCAGTGGCTGTGAGCATGTCATTGCACTCCAGCCTGGGCATCACAGTTAGACTTGTATTCAAAAAAAAAAAAAAGAAAGAAAAGAAAATATAAAAGCAAGATCAAAGTTCTTACAAAAATTACTAATTATGAGCTTCAGTCATACATGGAGCCCTCCAGCACACAGGGACGTTTAAGATATGATATGAAATTGCCTACTATGACCTCCAAAAAGATCTATGTTTTTTAACCTTAATTATATAAATATATGTATAATTTTAATAAACATGGAATAGTGAATTTTAAACTAGGCCCCCCAAAAGTTCACATGTATAAATTTTATTTAAATCCGTAAGAGTTCCCCATTTATACCTCAGGTGAATGGGAAATCTAGTTTCAAAAATTAAGAACTTGAGTGTTAATGTATATAAATATTCTTAAAAATACTATTCTCTCAGCCAGGCCCAGTGGTTCATGCCTGTAATCCCAGTATTTTGGGAGGCCGAGGCAGGAGGATCACGTGAGCCCAGGAGTTCAAGACCAGCCTAGGAAACACAGTGAGACCCTGTCTCTGCAAAATCAAAAAAAAAATTAGCTGGGCATGATGGCCTGGGCAACAGAGTGAGACCCCGACAAAAAAATACTGTTCTCTCCTTTGACTTCATTAAGGCAAATTATAAGGCAAAGAGAAAATTCACTTTTGGAAATGTTTTAGAACTTGGGATTCTAAAGTTCTCAATCCCCACTAAACCAAGCTATGGTATTTTCAGTATAAGAGGTATGGCCGGGCTTGGTAGCTCAGCCTGTAATCCCAGCACTTTGGGAGGCTGAGGCCAGTAGATTGCCTGAGCCCACAGGTTCAAGACCAGTCCAGGTAACTTGGTGAGACTTCATTTCTACAATAAATCAAAAATTAGCCGGGTATGGTAGCGTGCCCCTGTAGTTCTAGCTGCTTGGAAGGCTGAGGCGGAAGCAGGTTGACGCTGGGGTGGCCATGAGCATGCCACCGCACCCAACCTGGGCAACAGAGTAAGACTCCAACTCAAAAAAAAAAAAAAAGAGGTATGACAGCTGGACATGGTAACTCACGCCTGTAATCCCAGCACTTTGGGAGGCCAAGGTGAGAGGATTGCCTGAGCCCACAGGTTTGAGACCAGTCTAGGCAACTTGGGGAGACCTCATCTCTACAATAATTCAAAAAATTAGCTGGGCGTGGTGGTGTACACCTGAAGTTCCAGCTACTTGGAAGGCTGAGGTGGAAGGATTGCCTGAGCTCAGCAGGCCAAGGCTGCAGTGGCCATGAGCGTGCCACTGCACTCCAGCCTGGGCGACAGAGTGAGACACCAACTAAAAAAAAAAGAGGCAGACAATGTAATGACAGAATTTCACAGGCAGCTTGTATAAACCTCAAATTTTAAAACATGAGCACACTTTCTCTGACCTTTAACCACTTCACCAAACTGTACCTCACTGACCCAACTGGACAAATGCCACTCAGAACTGGAAGAGCAGAAAATATAGCAGTAGGAAGTTAACTTGCACAACACCATACACATTACCCCCAGGTCAAATTTTACACAGATGGAATCACTTCAGATAGAGAAGTTTCTAGGGTAGGAAACTTCTGTTCATATTCCCACTTTTCCCTCCTAAAAACAAACACCTCAGAGTTCCAATCACTATTCTCAGGGTTGTGGTGAAGGTGTTCAGAACTGGGTGAACAGTAAATGCTCAACAAAGATAAGCAAGACACTCATTTGTAAAGACGATCTTGGACCCACCTTCTCAACCAGATACTTGTTCATCTATAAACTAGGGCACTAAAATTCTTCATAGATTTATTTTGTTCTTCTTTTTTTTTTTTTTTTTTGCGGTTGTTTTTTGAGTATGGAGTGCAACAGCACGAAAATAAAAGCTTAAAAGTCTATATAAGCATAATCCCACTAAAGAGTGAGCCAGATTGAGGTTTAAGGAAGCCCTATCCTGGATTTCTCACAGGACATTGACCGGGAGTCTGAAACATTATGTTCTAGTCCAGAACAACTGTGTCATTTGAACCTTGGTCAGTTAACACCTGGCTTCTGCATGTACCAGGTGGTAGGGTACCTACTAACCAACAGTGAGTGGCCTTTGAAGGATAAGTCACTTCAATTTTTTTTTTTTTTTTTGAGTCAGAGTCTCACTCTGTTGCCCAGACTGGAGTGCAGTGGCCGCTCCCGGCCACCGCAGCCTCGACCTGCTGGGCTCCGGCGATCCTTCCGCCTCAGCCTTCCAAGTAGGTGGAACTACAGTCGCGCGCTACCACACCCGGCTAATTTTGATTTATTGTAGAGATGAGGTTTCGCCAACTTGCCCAGGCGGATCTCGAACCCGCGGGCTCAGGCAATCCACTCACCTCAGCCTCCCAAGGCGCGGGATTACAGGCTGAGCCACCGAGCCCGGCTGTATCACTTCAATTTTATACTTAGATTCTAACATCATTCCTACAGGAATATTTGGTGAATAATCCAGCTGGGCAAATAGCTGAGGCATTGAGAAAAATAACTTGCCACAATTTGAGACCACACATAGACAATGACAGAGGGAATCCCACAACTGAGCTGGACGGAATTACGCTGCATCTGGTTCACCTCATTTAACAGGTAGGGAAAATGAGTCTCAGAAGTTAAATGGCTTGCCCAAAGTTACTACAAGTGAATGGCAGCTACAGCAAACTCCAGAACCCCAATTTTCGAACCCTCGGTTGGGACTTCTTACTTAAGCTTTGAGATGAAGATTTTTAACACGAGCATCCCATAGACAAATAACCTCTCTTAAACCTTGAAATACCTCCGACCACTAAATTCCTAGCAGTCGTTAGAACCTATTCAGCATCTGCATCTGCACTTCCATTTCTTTTTAATTTCTTTTTTTATTATTTTATTTTAAAGATGTGGGGTACAACTCAGGGTTAGGTATACAAATGCTCATCAGGCAGGTACCCTTGCACTTCCATTTCTAAGTCACCAAACCCAAGCCCCGGAAAGCAGGAAGCTATCAGAGCCCATTCCAGGTACAAGGAAGGTAGATAAACATCCTGACTTCTCACGGGGCTCCACGGACTGCCTCTGAGGCTACGGGTCCACTCGGACCCTCTCTCCCATAGCTCCTAGGTAATTTAGCTCGAATCTGGTCTCTTTCTCTAACCACAGCCGTGCACGAGGTGCAGACCACGCTCACCTCGGGTCACACGGAGACTAAAGATAGCCGCCCCGCACCTGGGGCAGAGTCTCGCCCGGGGATGCGCCCGGCGCCCCGGCCTTGCCCCGCTCCCTCCGGCTCCTTCCCGCCGGGGTCCTCTCCGGCAGCCCTAGCCCGGAGCCTCACAAACCCACGCCCGGGCCCTGCCGGCCCCCGCACGCCCTCTCGGCCCCGCGGGCGAGGGGGGCTGCGCCGCGGCTCCGAGGCCCGGCGGGGCGGGATTCCGCACCTACCCGCAGCCCTGTCGCCGCGGCTCCGGCCCGGCCCCTCGCCCGCCGGGCCCGATCGGCTCCTCCGCGCCCGGCCGCCCGCTCCGCCGGGGCGCTCCCAGGGCCGGGGCCGCTGCGCCCGCACTGGGCATGCCCGGGCCGCACGGGGCCGCTGGGAAGTCGGGCGGGCAGGGAGGACCGCCTGGGCGCCGGGGGCGGGGCCCCGCGGCCGAGGGGCGGGCCGCCGCGGGAGACGGAGACTGGGAGATGTAGTCGGTTCTGGGGCCGCACGCCCAGCGCCGCGTCCGGGGACGCCGGGACTCGCATCTCCGCCTAGCGGCGCACGGGCCGCTCGCCGCGACCTCCTTCCTCTTCCCTTCCTTACCGAGCCCTCGTCTTGCTCTTTGCGGTTCTCGTTTACTCCACAGCGTCGCTCGTCTTTCTGAATTCCTGTGAAGTCTAATAACAAGAAAGCAATGAAAATACAGGCCACTTGGTTGGAGATCCTCTGTAAAGGTTACTAAGCAATGATGATTTCAATCAAGTTTCAGCCGGGCTCGGTGGCTCAGCCGGTAATCCCGCGCTTTGGGAGGCTGAGGTGAGTGGATTGCCTGAGCCCGTGGGTTCGAGACCTCATCTCTACAATAAATTTAAAAATTAGCCGGGCGTGGCAGCGCGCGCCTGTAGTTCCAGCTACTCGGAAGGCTGAGGCGGAAGGATCGCCGGAGCCCAGCAGGTCGAGGCTGCGGTGGCCGGCAGCGGCCACTGCACTCCAGCCTGGGCGACAGTGAGACTCCAACTCAAAAAAAAAAAAAGT
>CAUYQG010188806.1:0-17062 GCA_963574415.1 Tarsius wallacei | reverse complement strand
CAGGAGCGAGGAGAGATAGATGCGGTGTGTATACTAAGTACCTTGGATTGAGAGTCAAAGTATCCTATCTAAACTTGATTAATCAGAAAATAGAAGTATAAACATATCAGTCAGAGTGCAGAACACAAAGGAAACCCCCAGAACTAAAAGCAGAACCTGGGAAAGGGGATAAGTGGCAGGAGGTAGGACAGGAAATGAAACTTTTAATATTGCATTTGTTTAATATGTATATGTATTATTTTGTGTTAATCATAGTGATAAAAGTAGGTCATTTTATTGTTGTTGTTTTTTTAATCACGTCATTATCATTACAATTACTCAGTCAGTTGCCTGGTGACTTTCCAGAGGGGCACATGCAAATCATACACAAAACAAACAGATCGCAAACCACTTCAGGACCACTTACACCTCATGTTTTCCTTGACTTTAAGGAAGTTGAGGCATGGGGTCCAATTTTTATTATAATTTTGTAGACAAAACCTCAATGGATTGTATTTTCCACGGGGCATGGGGTTCTCTTTTTTCCCTTGGATATTGGTCGAATTTATCTCAGATATAATTGACTACTATCATTTCGAGATCTTTATTACATATTGATTCCTTAAATATAAAACACATTTTTCTTGGAGTCTCACAATAATTCTCTGACATTTCATAGCAGATAATTCTATTTCCATTTTATACATAAACTTAAGTGAGATTAATCTGAGGTGGTGGGATTAAATAATATTGAAACATACAGGCAGTTTTTAAAAAAATGTAAAAAACACATTACCAAGGAGGAAAAGGGAACTACTACCAACAGGAAATCCTAGTGAATGCCTCATCCTGAACTCTTGTCAAATTGAACAATACAGTAGTTAAACAAATGTGTCTCACAAAAAAAGCCATTGAAGTGCACTGCAAAATAAAGAGAAACAAACAGAAAAAGAAAAGCAAAAGGCATTCTTTAAAAATACAGAATTATTTTACCTATGTCATAGGAAGCATCTTATATTTGGAGTGCCTGCTTGTGCCTTAGGAAGTGTATTCTGACTTAAAATTTAAAATGTGTTGTAGCCAGGCATGGTGGCTCATGCCTGTAATCTCAGCACTTTGGGAGGTGGAGGCGAGAGGATTGCCTGAGCCCAGGCATTCGAGATCAGCCTGGGCAGCTTGGTGAGACCTCATCTCTACAATAAATTAAGAAAAATTAGCCAGGTGTGGTGGCCAACGCCTGTAGATTCAGTTACTTGGAAGGCTGAGGCAGAAGGATCCCCTGAGCCCAGCAAGTGGAAGCTACGGTGGCCGTGAGCATGCCACTGCAGTCCAGCTTAGGCGACGGAGTGGCACTCCAACTCAAAAAAAAAAAAGTGTTGTAATGGAGATTTTGAAAAACAGTGTATGAGTAATCTTCCCATTCCATCCCGACATTGACATTGATTAGCCTTTGCTTTCGGTGCTCAGTAGTTGAGCAGAAGTGGTTGGGGGGGAGTGTGAGGAGGTGAGGAAAGTGGGATGAATGGGAGGTGGTAGAATAGGAAAAGTAACATCTTTTCATACTGTTTGAATGTGTTTAACATATTCATACAAGGAGGAATTGACTAAGCTATAGGTAGGAAATCTTGATCAATGGGTCCTTTTCAATAATGCTGTCTGATTCCTTTAAAGTCAAAATTTTATTAGAGGACCACAGATCTCATCGAGAGTTTTAGGGCATATTTTGCTTTGCTTTTTCCATTAGAGATTCAAAGCTCTGCCTTCACACACAGAACCCTCGACTTAAATTGAACTTAACATCTCTTAGGCACTTCAGTTGCAGGACATTCCATTTTTTTTCTGGTCCACCTGGCATTAGTGTGAATGTTTGATGAACCTTGTCTAAATTCTGGCTCTTCCCACATTTATTCCATTTCTATCCGCTAGAACAAGGTGACCTGCCAAGCCAAGTGGACAAAATGTGGTGACTCACAACATTTTTTTTCCCCTTTATTTAAACAAATTAAGTGCAAAGACCATTGATAAGAATGATTTTAGCAACCTTGTTATCAGTTCATGGTGAGGCAGTCCCGCTTCCTTCCTCCCTTCCCCACCCATCCCCCAGTCATAAAACCCTTACCCGAGAGAAATAATCTATAAAACTTTTAAAGATATACTTTCAGGCTTAAGTGTTGGCATTTAAACTTGAAATTACTTTGGATTCGAGTTGCTCAGCCAAAATGTTAATAAAACATGCTCTTTTTCTTGACAGTTACCATTGCAGCCAATGTAGAGTGTTTCTTTCATGGGTACCTGGCTGTAAACAAATTTAAATGTAATTTAACTTTAGGCTTTCACTGATTGTTTTAATACTACTAATAAAAATAAGTATTTGGATTAGAAATCAGCTTCTATCACTGGCATTTTAATTGGCATGTTAAAAGATACAAAAAGGAATTATGCAACTTTCATTGAATCTACATTTGTCAAATACAAATGAAAAATAATGAAGCTTATTTCTTCCATAGAATCTCAGTGTCTTTTTAAAAAAAGTGGAAATCAATAACTGTTGCAATAGAACAGCACAATTCTATCATTTTCAAAACTCTATAGTGAGACTAATAATATTTTTTAAGATTGAAATATGACTTTATTAAAGCCCAGAAGAGAGCCCAGCACAATTCTATCATTTTCAAAACTCTATAGTGAGATTAATAATATTATTTTTTAAAATTGAAATACTACTTTCTTAAAGCCTAGAAGAGAGTACATTTAAGGAAAGGGGAGATAAAAATACAATAATATTCTTCTGTATTGAATATAGCAGTGTGAATGTCAGTTTTTCAGCCTATTTCTTCTTTCTTGAATTGCTATATGTTGGTAATTTTTTTCTAAACCCCAAACCAGAATAAGCTGATATCTTGGTAATTTTAAAACATGAGTTTGAAACAGCTAAGTTAATGCCTAACTCATATTGTTATTCCAGTTAATTGTCCCGATGTATCCCAAAGATTTTTTTTTTAGAAAAATGAAATTTCCACTATTTGACATATGCTTACAGCAGAGATGGCTAATGACACAAAATTCATGCTGTCCCTTTCACAGTAGCTTTGCCTTGTGGCTGCCTAGCTAAGACCAACTTTTCCATATCTGTTGGAAGCGAGAAGAGGCCATGTGACTGGTTTTTACCAACAGAGGAAGAAGCATCTGTCACTTCCAGGCCAAGGTAGTTGAACAGTTGAACAGCTGATGTGGTTTTCCATCTTTTCTCTTGCTTCTTCCATCAGTTGGATGTTGATGCCAATGGCAACCTTTCAAGCCACGTGTTGGAGAAGACAGCTCTGCCATCAATCTTGTTGTCTGTGTAACTAGTTGAGACAGATGTATCCTGGTCCCAACATCAGACTATGAACATTGTACTGGACTGTTACATAAGCAGGAAATAAAATTCTATTGCATTAAGCCACCAAAATGTTGGGATTTGTTTGTCACATAGGTAATGTTACCCTGTTATGCTGTCCATTTTTCTTTCTTTCTTTTTTTTTCGGGGGGGGAGTCGGAGTCTCACTCTGTCGCCCAGGCTGGAGTGCAGTGGCCGCTCTCAGGCGATCCTTCCGCCTCAGCCTTCCGAGTAGCCGGAATTACAGGCATGTGCTACCACACCCGGCTGATTTTTTTTTTTTTTTTAATTGTAGAGATGAGGTCTCTCCAGATTGCCCAGGCGGGTCTTGAACCTGCGGGCTCAGGCAATCCACTCATCTCAGCCTTCCAAAGCGCGGGATTACAGGCTGAGCCACCGAACCCGGCTGTCCATTTTTCTTACGCTCTTTCAAATAACCTGTTAAAATAAATCTTGTTAATCTTAATATTACTTGTTAATTGCAGAAAATATTGACTAAATTTTATATTTCTGAAGGTTGGAAAAAACGAAATCATTATTTCAACAATAGAGATTTGAAAATAAAATTAAAAGAAATCAAAATGATATTAATTGCAAAAGTTGTATTATATCTAGCTTTAAACACTGTGAGAAATCTCAAGTTGTCAAGTCCCAAGTGTTTTACTCTTGTTACTCTAGTTAAAATATAGTTGGCTGGGCTCGGTGGCTCAGCCCATAATCCCAGCACTTTGGGAGGCCGAAGTGAGTGGATTGCCTGAGCCCGTGGGTTCAAGACCCACCCGGGCAACTTGGTGAGACCTCTTCTCTACAATAAATAAAAAATTAGTCGGGCGTGGTACCGTGCACCTGTAGTTCCAGTTACTTGGAAGCCTGAGGCGGAAGGATCACCGGAGCCTAGCAGGTCGAGGCTGGGCGACAGAATGAGACTCCAACTCAAAAATAAAAACAAATAAAATAATTTAAAAAATAAAATATAGTTTTATCTTTGTCATATATGAACTTGGACTCCTTTTACTAACTCTTAGAATGATGAGTGTGAGTTAAATAGCATGGCTCACCATTTTCAAAGTTTTTAAGGATTACACTGTTTACATCTTACCCAAGAGAATAAACACATAAAATCAACTGAAGTCTTGTTGAGATAGTCTGTATGGTTACTTATTAATACAATTCCATAAAACATACCCTTTGAATAAAACAAAACTCAGGATTCTATATCAAGCTTCTCTTGTCATTAGATTTATCTCAAACAATTTAATACTATAGCTAAAAATATTGACAATATTCTAGGTAATGAAGCTTACTTGTCAGTTTTCTATAGTCAATAATATAGAGCTTTTCTTTAATTTATTTTTAGAGTTTAAGAAGGTTAATGAAATATATTATTATTAATATTGTCTTCCTTTAGTAACTATTTTCTCAGTGATATGTGCTACCTATCTGATGTTGGAACCTCCCCTTGGCAGAATTTTGAGCACCACAGATCAAGACCTTTCACAATGAGATCCACATGCCTTTCACCTAGAAAGAGCTGGTTACCAGGGCCTGTGAGGGGTCTGAGATTTTAGCCTACTTGCAAGTTAACATTAGCCTGCCACAGTTTCATAGAGTCTGGTAGAAGATGTAAACATCTGGGTTCAGAGACAAAGGACATTATTGTGGCACACAGCAAGCAGCATAAGCTTCATGCCTACCTTGATTCTCACTTGCCTGAAATTCCTTCTTGATATGGAGAGGTCTAGGTGAATGCTGAACATGTGGTGAATTTTTGTAACAGCTGAGAAAAACTAAATTTAGAGAATCTGAGTCTTTTATGGGGAAATAAGGAAACCCAACTGACGTTTGCTCTTCAGGGAGTCATTATTTTTATTATAATAGACAATAAGCAAAGGTGCCCTCTGATCCAGGAGACCTATTTTGATCTTTCAAATTTGCTTGCTACCCAATCTTGAAAATATAAAGCCAGTCATTTACATCTGCTCTCATTCTGAAAGTTAAAAGATCCATGGAGAATTGTCTTCCCACACTGGTGACCACCTATGTGATGTGATTTCAGGAAAGTAACTGACGTATCAACTTCTGCTCATCTTAGCCTCATCCTTTCAGCAGATAATTTTTATATGCACCTCACATTTTCCTTGCAGCACCTTCCCTTCAATGCATTACCCAGAGTTGACTCCCGGTGTCCCACAAGTCACTGTTCTCAGCAGCCATGGTTACTTGACTCACTACAAATTTTTGTTCTTACTTTCTTTTTATTCCATTTTCTTCATTTTTCAGAATATATGAGACAGTAAGTTTTACAAACGTTTTGGTACTTTCCTCAAGCTGTTCTTACTTTGAGCATATGGCTTAAGATAGTTGAGGACATAAGGCATATTAGCACCCATATTTCTTTTGTTCTCTTTTAAAAACTGAATTCTAGACACATTTCATTTTCCTCTCCTTCTATAACAGAGTAAGTTATAATAGAAAAAATAAGATCTGAGAGCACATGGAAGAGGAGACAAAGTTGAGGGTGCAGGTACAGAAGTAGGAATCTTGGAAATATGATAGGCCCCAACTGCATCTTTAGTCTCTTTTTCAATATTTCAATTTCAATATCTGCCTGTAAATACACACACACACCAAACACACACACACACACACACACACACACACACACACACTCACCACACCCCTACTGTCTTACTGCATTTACTTGATTATGTTTATATCAGGAATTAAATGTTTTCCTTAGAATCTGCTTGTGAAAAATATTTTATAAGTTCCTTTATTTTATTTAGTAGACTTCATCTTGCTCACAATTTGAATTCCAGGTACAGGGAGGGTAAACAATTTTTCACAATAAGGTAGCTCAGTCAATCCCTTGTGAGTAAATACTTTAACATCCAACAAGTTAGAGCCCTATTTTGGCTGTGTTTCCTGCTAACAAAAGCTCTCCCTTCCTGATCCCTCTTTCCAATCTGCATGGGGAGGTTGCACCCATTCTCATGTAGCAGGAGTTGAGGCCACTCTCTAACACATTCTTGATATTCTTTGCTACAGAGGGGTTGGTTTATCCCTCAAGGGACCTATACTCATGTCCTCTGAGGCATGGCTAGTTATACCTGAATTTGTTGGATTGTTTTGCCGGTAATAACTTTTAATGTCTCGATTCCTGCCAGTGCAAGTTGTGAGGGCCCTATGCTATGTGGTTTCCTTTTTCCAGTCAAGAGACTCTTCCAGGTCCTTGTGGCATCTCCACATTTTCCCACTGGAGTACACAGGAATTCCTGGGTCTCTAGCATGCCTTGCATAGTCTGTGGGAAGATTGGAGCATTCTCTTAGGTACATCATCAAATACCTCCCTTCATAACCCCTGTTGTACAGCTCTTTGGACTGTTGACAGAGAAGCTGAGCATCAATCTCTCATTAAACCTATTTCAGCTTTCTATGGGCATTTTGAATTCTCTTGTTCTCTCTCTTTGGCCAAGGCACAAGGATCACAATATGGCTGTTCTCGTTCTAAGAAGAAAACCAGGAATCTCATCAGCTTAACTGCATCCTCTCTGAGATTTGTGCCTTCTTTTCATGGCAAAAGACTTTTTTCTTCTTCTTTCTTATGGATGAGCATATCCTTTGCATCATATCATTTGTAATCTCCAAATAATGGTTTCTAGTAAAACTCTAGGACAAAGGTCCATCAGGCCTAGATACTTACATGTAACTTGGAGTTTAAGGGACTTATAAAAAGTGTATATTTTTAAATAAAGACTCAATTTCAAGAATCTTACTGGGGATTCAAAAAATCTAATCTTGGAAATCAAAAACTGAGCATGAACATCCTTTTATCTTGCATTCTTGTTTTCATTCTTAACCTCCCTTAGGTAGTGGCCAAGGCTCCACTCTACTAGCTGACATGGAAAGAGCATCATGCACAAAAAAATGTGAGAAAGAAAAGTCCACAATTAATATGTTTTAAAATATTCTCATAGCAGAAACTAGTCCGAGCTAACTTAACCAAAGGAAGCATATTGGAAGACTATTGGGGCTGGGATTTAAATGGGAGTCTGAGGGGTAAGCATGGGAATGGGCAGGAGTCTAGGATGATCTTGACGATCCAGATGTGGAAAGCATAGCAGTGGTGACTAGGATGACATTATTTAAGATTCAGAGGCCAGGTAGAGAACATCAGTGACTGAGCTTAGGCGTGAGCCTATACTCTGCCTTGACCAGGGATGAGGAGTCATGCTCTCTGTTAGCTCCAGATTCCATAATGGGTTGCAGGAACCTGGATTACCCTGTCACCAACACAGCAAATGTTAGTGGTAGACTTTGAAGGTTGGCCAACCTCCAAAAAGAAAATTGGGGTGCTATGAGGAAATCATTCTTGGAAAGTCCTAAATGACAAATATGTTCAGCACCTAAATGAAAACCAAGGAAAAGTTGAGAGGAAAGGCTCAGATGAGAAGGCAAGGTATTAAAAAATGAACTCTCTTTGCACTTCTGTAAGGATAGATGCAACGTAGTGGTTTGATGCACGACTTTGGCTTTGGCATACACATGACAGTGCCCCTTGCCCCTGCTTTTCTCAGCTCCTCTTTTTCATTCTTCTTCTCCGGAGGCTTCTTTCTCTCTTTCTCTGTGTAAATGGTCCTTCCACAGCGCCTGAGTTCACTGTTCTGCCAATCAGGTAAAGTTCCAGAACCACTTCATTTCAATTATAAACTTCCAAAAGAACATATCTGATCAGACCAGCTTGGTGTATCCACGCCAAATGGGTTATGGACCCATGAGAATCGGTGAGTATAAAGGGTTATGTGGCACCAACATTTCTGTGGATGGTATGAGGCTAGCAGTGGTCCTCAGAGGGGAGAGAATGGGAAAACAGGCTAAAAGTCTCTACGAAAGGCTGTGCCTACACCACAACGTATTTTTATCTATCTATTTAATTATTTATTTATAATTTATTTATTTAACTTTACGTTATTATACAGGTGTAGGGTACAAGTCAGGATTAGGTATACATGTAAAGTATGTGCAGGTGAAGTTTGGACTTCCAACTGGCCTCACTTCCCCTGGTTTAGAGTCAGGTAACTTTTATGTTGTTATGTGCCCCCCCCCCTGCATTTTCTTCTATTATAAGCAAATTGTGATTTTAAAAATTCTTGGAGGGAAATCAGTAATTATATTTTTCCTCTTTATCTTTTTTTTTTTTTTTGAGTCAGAGTCTCACTCTGTCACCCAGGCTAGAGTGCAGTGGCATGCTCAACCCAATGTCGACCCCCTCAGGTGGTCCTTCCGCTTCAACCTTCCAAGTAGCCAGACCCATAAGTACGTGCTACCACACCCAGTTAATATTTTGGTATATGATAGAGACAAGGTCTCACCAAGTTGCCCAGGCTGGTCTCGAGCACTTGGGCTCAGGCAATCCTCTTGCCTTGGTCTCCCAAAGTGCTGGGATTAGAGGCACATTTTTCCTCGTAAGATTAATTCCTAGAAGTGGAATTATTTGTGCAAAGAATCATTACAGTTATGAATTTCAAATGTATATAAAGTTGTCTTCCAGAAAGTTTGTGCCAATTTGCACCAATTCTAGCTACTTTAAGGTAATAATTTTCCTGCACTGTCATCTGGGTTTATTAAATTGCTTATTAGAAATATTAAAATAGTTCATTGCTTTAATTTACACATTTTTAATCCCAAGTTACACATCTTTAATCCCTCTTTCATAAACATACCAGCCATTGTGTTTCTTCAAATATTCTACTTTTATTGTGTTAGTCTTTATCTTACTGATTTTAAAGACTCTTCAGTTATAAAAGATAACAATTCTTTGTTGTTATGTATGTTTCAAATATCTTTTCAGGTTATGGTTTGCCTTTTGAAGTTTTATATCTAGATGTTTAAAACATAGCTATGAAGTAGTTTTTTAAACCTATGACTATATGATGTGATTAAGTAAAAATTTGGTCAGAGGGGCATTGTCTTTTACAGAGTTATTATTTGTTCTATGTGGAATATGGTGCTCTTTCATTCTATCTTGTCTAAGAAATGGAGGGGCTGCTGACCAGAAGTGAAATGCAGGCAGAGGAAGGCTGTAACTTTGTGCTCAAATGATGCTACTGATTTGTTGACAGATTTGATCACATTAACCCAATCTATAGTTGATCTATGCTCATTTTATTTTGATACTTTGGGACAGGAAAGAAGAAAACAAAGGCGATTAACAATTGCCAGTTGTTAGCATGTTGTCTGTGGGGCTCTGCTTGTAAATTTTCCTTCAGTTTTCCAAGTTGGTATTCAAAGGTCAAGATTTTCTTGAGAGTTGATTTGAATTAACTCCTGTGTGTTAGATGGAAATTGGCTTGAAAGCTAATATGTAGTGAGAGGTATTACTTCTTGCAAGAGATATTTGGCTGAGAAACAACCAATTTGTATGCTATGAAGTTTTTCAGAGAAGAAAATTAAATTATTTTATCTTTAGTTTTAAGGAATAAGCATCTATCTTTGAATTTTCTAGCCTGTCTGAGAGATGCCATTGCACATATCTTTCTTGCTTCATTTTCATCACCACCTGACAAATGGTATTTCATTTTTGTTGTCATACTAAAGGTTTACTTCTCTTGTTTATTATTTATTTCTCTTGATTATTATAGATGCATCAGTGCAAACTAGATAAAAAATTATATAAGGAAGTAACAGTTTAACTCAAATTTCATAAAAAGAAAATACGCTAGATTGCACCTTGTCTAGTTTATAACTGTAAATGGCTTGTTCACCACAGGCTCTAACTACTCAAACACAACACAACCAAACTGCAGATGCACTCTAAGATGACCCGCCCCCCCCAATGAGTCCCTGCTGTTATATAATCCTCTCTTCTTGAGTGTGGGCAGAGTCTTGGACTTGCTTCTAACTAATAAGACATGCAAAGGTGGCATTTCACCATTTTGATGAGTTTATATTGTATGGCAAATATAATGGAATGTCACTGCCTTGATTAAGTACATGTGACTCTGTCTTAACTCACTGCAACTAGAGATTCTCCTGTTGGCCTTAAAAAGGCAAGTGGCCATGTTATGAACTGTCTATGGAGAGGAACAGGTGGCAATGAACTACCTCTAAGACCTGAAGGTGACCTCCAGCCAATGATCAATAATAGTGAAGACTCTCAATCATAATGAATTCTCCAAATACCCCCAAAAGCTTGGAAAAGTGGATCTTCCCCAGTCAGACCTCCAGATGAGAATGCAGCCTGGTTAACACCCTGATTGCAGCCTTGTGAGTTCCTAAACCGAGGGCCCAGCTACACCATACCCAGACTGCTGACCCACAGAAACTATGAGGAAGTAAAGGTATATTGTTTTAATTTGCTAAGTTTGTGGTAATTTGTTACACAGTACACACAACAGATATACAAACCTAAACTCACTACTGTGTTTCTCAAGTCTGTTGTATTTTTTTTATCAGCAGAACTATTTTTCTAGTAAAATTCATCTTTGATTTCCAAAGTCAAGCAGCTATCGAATCCTGCTGATTTTGTATCTGAAAGGGTTTAGTCTTTTTGCCTCATCATAATCATTAGAAAGCATTCAGACATTCTACTGCAAAACAAGCAGCAGCCTATCCCATCCCTCTTGGCAAATCTCCTTCAGATGCAAGACCAGGATGGCCCAACCATTCATGGTTTAACATAATAATCTCTAGTAAACTTTCAGGTTCCTTGTCAAGGCCGAAGATCGAAGATCACCCTTTGGCTGGCCAAGGTCATTGAAGTAATAATATCACCACCTTTGGTCAAGGAGTTTGTGAGTTGCAAATGTCTAACAAGACTCTTGCAGAACACCCCCCACCCGCCCCGCCCCAGGGTTAACCTAATCTGCCCTTTGTGACCTAGCAATGCGAATAAACCCCACCATGGCAGCAATCATGTGACTAACCCACCCATCTGCCTGCTGTCTATCACCTGACCACAGTACCTGCGCTTGTCTGCCCCTTCGTGATGACGTTGAAGCAGACCACCACCCAATCACCCTAATGATCTTCCTTCATCTAGGGGAAAGGTTAAAAGGACTCAACCACAAGCAACCAGCGGCCATTGCCTTGCATATGGCTGTCACCATGCTTCCTGGCTTTGGACCCCTCCCCCACCTTGGGGAGATGAATCTGCTTTCTCCCTTCTCTTTCTCTAATTTACTTTTAAAAAAACTTTTCTTTCTTAACCTTTGTGTGTGTGTTGCAATTCTTTGCATTTACTCGGATCTCTGGGTTACTGGTGCTGCACCTCCCCTCTCCATCCCTCCTGCAATCCACCCTCACCCTGTCTGTACCCTAACAGTATCTAAACCATCTCTCATATAATCTCACTTTTCCATTTCCTCTTCAATTTTTCTGGCTTATACCTTCATTAGCTCCCACCAAGAATGCTGCAAATTGTTTTACTCCCTGGGCTTTCACTGTGCCTTTATGCTGTGCAACGTTGGCATGTTACCCAAAGCTGTGCATTCCAAAACCACCTCCTGCAGATGCCAGTCCATGTAATGTTAACGATAGTGCAAGCTCCATAGGGGCAGGTAGGTTGCTCTGTCCACCATTGTGTGCCTAATATGAAGTAAGTATGTACTTTAGAAAATAATGAGTACACAGGTCAGAATGTTTCTGGCAGAAAATAATAAGTATCATAAAAATAGGAAGCCTGGTCAAATAAGAGGGATTTTAATAAATTGCTATTTATTGAAGGCTGATATGTAGTGAGAAGTATTACTTATTCTTGCAAGAGCTATTTGGCTGAGAAGCTGCCAATTTATAAGCTATGAAGTTTTTCAGAGAAGAAAATTAAATTATTTTAATAAATAATTTTATAAGAGGGAGTTTAATAAATTGTTTTTCTACTACGAGAGTTTGCAGAGCTCATCCTTGTCTCAGAACAGATGTGCAACATAAGTAGGATGACTGGCCTTCTCACTTCTGGCTCCCTTATTTTATTTTATTTTTTTGAGTCGGAGTCCCACTCCGTGGCCCAGACTGGAGGACAGTGGCACGCTTCCGGCCACCGCAGTCTCGACCCACTGGGCTCCGGCGATCCTTCCGCCTCAGCCTTCCAAGTAGCTGGACTACAGGCGCGCGCTACCACGCCCGGCTAATTTTTTTGATTTATTATGGAGAAGAGGTCTCACCAAGTTGCCTGGGCAGGTCTCGAACCCGCAGGCTCAGGCAATCCACTTGCCTCAGCCTCCCAAAGTGCTGGGATTACAGGCTGAGCCACGGAGCTGGCATCCCTTTTTAAATCAAAATCACCCTGGTTGAGAAGATAAATTTAAGGTGGTGGATGGTGGGTGAGGAGCTGGTGCAGAACAGGGGAGCAGATAACCAGGCGGTTTTCCTAACTCCAGCTTCTAGCACGTGCTTCCCTTTTAAATGTAAATAAATTGAGAGGAAATGTAGGAACTTGTGAGGAGGAATATTCTTGAGTTTTATTGTTGCTGTTGATAAAGCATTGCAGTTTGCCAAGTCCTTTCACCCTGATTGTAAATCTCAAAGGGAATTCAATCCCATGTGTTTCTGGTTAGTTAGCACTTGAACTATCCAAAAGTTTTGTAAGAACCATTTGAAGTCCAAAAAAATCTTTGTGAAGCTTTTTTCTTCATTTCTTTCTTTACTTTTCTTTCCTTTTTTTCGGTTGTGACGTGTTGGGAAAAGGTAGTTGGGAGAATAGGTAAAGAGTGAGAAGAGGGTATTTTGAGTTAGAATCAGGATAATAAAGAAACTTCTCTAAAGTGGTAAAATAACTAATCAAGGTAAATCCTAAACATAAAATCTGTATTGTTCAAATCAATCTTCAGTGTGGCTCCCACATATTTTGTAAATCTAGTATTTATATAATACAGATTTAAATAACACCTTCTGTTTTATTTCCAAATTACAGTAGAAATTATTTCAAATCTTGGTCATATATCATTGAATATTACTGTAATCTCTTCTTCATTAAATGAGTCACGGAGAACTTCTTAAAAGGAGAGCCAGCAAAGGAGTATTAAGCAACAGAGAGATTATCAATGTTGTCACTCTCTGTCCAAAGGACTGAAAGGTTATATATCAAATTCCAATATGTGTGCAGTCATATCATCTGCTGAGTAAGTTTGAAAGTAAATGACTACATATAAAAATAGAATAAGAGACCTCATCTCTACAATAAATCAAAAAATCAGCTGGGTGTGGTAGCGCGCGCCTGTAGTTCCAGCTACTTGGAAGGCTAAGGCGGAAGGATCACCAGAGCCCAGCAGGTTGAGGCTGCAGTGGCCGGGAGCTGCCCCTGCACTCCAGTCTGGGCCATGGAGTGAGATTCCAACTCAAAAAAAAAAAAAAAAGAAAGTCCCTTAGGATGACCTGCATGTTCTTTTTCATTATTGCCAAATGTGGTCTAAGGACACATTATAGGAACCAGGTAATCCTGGAGAATCTGGAACTATAGCCCAATGAATTCTCTACAAGCATGACATTTCTTTGAAATGTGTTTTATCCTAAAAGTTCATGAACACTGGTGGTATGTTCATGGAACTTTTGCATTCTGTTCTATAATACATCTATGTTTGTTTTATTTTGAATTGACTTTTTAAATTATTCACTGCAAAATTTTATTCCAGGAAGGTGCCACCTACTATGTACTCCTGAGTTACAGATAACAACCCACCCCATTTGAAAAGCTACAAATATATGCTATATTTGCTTTATACAAATTAAACAAAATAGACTATAATTTTTAAAGATATATATTTGGCTGGGCGCCGTGAATTATGCCTGTAATCCCAGCACTTTGGGAGGCTGAGGCTAGAGGATGCCTGAGCCCAGGGGTTTGAGACCAGCCTGGGCAATTTGGTGAGACCTTGTCTCTACAATAAATCAAGAAAAATTAGCTAGGTGTGATGGCATATGCCTGTAGTTCCAGCTACTGGGAAGGTTGAGGTAGAGGGATCACCTGAGCCCAGCAGATCAAGGCTGTAATGCCTGTGAGTATGCCACTGCACTCCAGCCTGGGTGACAGATTGAGACTCTGACTCCAAAAAAAAGAAAAAAGAAAAAAAATATACACACACATATTCAATTAATATTATTAATATCATTTTAATCTCTTGGATATGAGATTCTTCCTTTATCTAGTAGAATTATAACCACCATTCTTTTATACCCTTTGAATTTTCAGCTTTCAGAGAAGGGGAAACCTTATGTTGATATCCAGGGTTTAACTGCCTCTACCATGGAAATCCTGTTGGACTTTGTGTACACAGAAACAGTTCATGTGACAGTGGAGAATGTACAAGAACTGCTCCCTGCAGCCTGTCTGCTTCAGCTGAAAGGTACAGATATTGAAAGTTGCTATTGTTCATGCCATAAGTAGCCCTAAAAGACCAGGCGTGGTGGGTAACACCTGTAATCCCAGCACTTTGGGAGGTGGAGGCAAGAGGATTGCTTGAGCCCAAGGGTTCAAAACCAGCCAGGGCAACTTGACAAGACCTTGTCTCCACAATAAATCAAAAAATTAGCCAGGCATGATGGCAGGCTTCCAGTTACTTGGAAGGCTGAGGCGGAAGGATTGCCTGAGCCCAGCTGGTCAAGACTGCGGTGGCCCTGAGCATATTACTGCACTCCAGCCTGGGCGAGAGCAGTGAGACTCCAACTCAAAAAAATACCAAACAAACAAACAAAAAAGTAACCCTGGAAATGTTTAAAATTAGTAGTGTCAACTTAATCATGTTATGGAGACAGACTATGAATGCTTATGTTTACTGGCCATGGTTTTTGTCTCTTTGAGCAGTAAAAGATCAGATGTCATTAGCAATATAAAGGAACTTCTCCAAATATGAGTATTTGGCTCTTTAAACAGAGCATTTTCATCTTTTCTGTTAAAAAAAAAAATTGAGGAGGGGGAAATTATGCATTTTCCTACATACATGTATACAATAACCCTGTAAGGAAATAAGAAACTAATACTATTCATTGCCTACATGGATACTTTTTATCTACCTAAAAGGCCAGGTTGATAGGGAGGCTAGGGGGGATTTTTTCATGGTAAAGTCTATTTGTCTATAAATTTTTTGAATTATGTAAAATATTTAAGTTTAAAATTTTTGCAGGATTACAGATGGTCTGCCAGTTCCTTGTTTGTCTTTTTTAACATTCAGTTATATTTTTATTATTTTCAGTATTTATATACATATAATTGAAACATTTGCAGGTTTTTTTTTTTTTTTTTTTTTGAGTTGGAGTCTCACTCCTTCACCCAGGCTGGAGTGCAGTGGCATGCACGTTCATGGCCACCCCAGTGTTGACCTTCTGGGTCCTGGTGATCCTTCCTCCTCAGCCTTCCAAGTAGCCGGAACGACAACGCGCACAACCGCACCTGGCTATTTTTTATTTTATTGTAGAGACTAGATCTCGCCAAGCTGCCTGGGCTGGTTTTGAACCCGCAGGCTCCCAAAGTGCTGGGATTACAGGCTGAGCCACGAAGCCTGGCCCAGTTGTAGTTTTTTTGAGTCAGAGTCTCACTCTTCCACCCAGGCTGGAGTGTGGTGGCATGCTTATGGCCACCACAACCTTGACCTGCTGGGCTCAGGCAATCCTTCCAAGCAGCTGGAACTATAGGCATGTACCACCATGCCCGGCTAATTTTTTGATTTATTGTAGAGATGAGATCCCACCAAGTTGCCCAGGCTGGTCTTGAACCCCTGGACCCAGGCAGTCTTCTTGCCTCCGCCTCCCAAAGTGCTGGGATTACATCGTGAGCCACCCTGCCTAGCTGACACATTTTTAGTTTTTAGTACATGATTTAAACAGTGAAGGTTTTGCATTAGTGCATAGTTAGAAAATTAAATTTATACTCTAAAATTTTCAATTGGAGAAATGTAAGATTGTTGTTATTTTTTGTTTTTCCTTTACTGGAATCTTCTTCTTTTTTTTTTTTTTGAGTTGGAGTCTCACTCTGTCGCCTAGAGTGGAATGCAGTGGCATACTCATGGCCACCCCAGCACTGACCTGCTGGGCTCAGGTGACCCTTCCACCTCAGCCTTCCAAGTAGCTGGAACTACAGGCACACGCTGCCACACCCGACTTTTTAAAAATTTATTTGTTTATTGTAGAGATGGGGGTCTCACCAAGTTGCCCGGGCTGGTCTTGAACTTGCAGGCTTAAGGCAAACCACCCGCCTTGGCCTCCCAAAGTGCTGGGATTACAGGCTGAGCCACCGAGCCCAGCCAACTGGAATCTTATAGTAAGTTTTCATGTAGAGTAGAAAAATAGGTGCATGATGCTGAATTAGTAATTGGTTTTATAGCTTGGTTCCCAAGAATTTTATAGGCATTGTTGTTTAATCATGCCAGTGTCCCTGGAAGCCGTTCATCTTGTTATATTCATTTTTAAAATGAAGCAGAGACAGTTGTCAAGGTGTTGCTGAAAGTTACATAGTACATAAGCCAGAAATTGGATTTAAATTCCTTAAGCGTAAAATTTTTTTTTTTTTTTGAGTTGGAGTCTCACTCTGTCGCCCAGACTGGAGTGCAGTGGCCGCTTCCGGCCACCGCAGCCTCGACCTGCTGGGCTCCGGCGATCCTTCTGCCTCAGCCTTTCAAGTAGCTGGAACTACAGGCGCGCGCTACCACGCCCGGCTAATTTTTTTATTTATTGTAGAGATGAGGTCTCGCTTGCCCAGGTGGGTCTCGAACCCGC
>CAUYQG010188803.1:0-12991 GCA_963574415.1 Tarsius wallacei | reverse complement strand
TCGAGTAGCCGGAATTACGGGCACATGCTACCATACCTGGCTGATTTTTTGATTTATTGTAGAGATGAGGTCTTGCCAAGTTGCCCAGACGGGTCTCGAACCCGCGGGCTCAGGCAATCCACTCACCTCAGCCTCCCAAAGCGCGGGATTACAGGCTGAGCCACCAAGCCTGGCTACATCATAGTTTTTGAATGAACAGACATAGCACTAGTAAAGTTCTGAGAACATAATGATGCTCAATGATTATTAGTTGTGGCCCCCTTATTTTCTTCCTTCTTGATTATAGCTTAGTTATATCTCAAATCTTCATTCATATTTCAATAACATGTCTTTTTTAAAAAATTTAAATTCATTTCTCTTTTTCCAGTATTCTTTATTAAAAAGAAGTACTTGCCTATCATCTATTTAAGCAATAATTATAGCAAATTAACTATTCTATGGGATCATTGTACCTACCTTTTATGACACCTTTACATTATTGATATCACATTGTTTTTGAAGTATTGATTGAAGATCTAAACACAGGTGATCAGTCTGCCTTAATTAGAGTTCTGATAGAGCCCAACCAATTTGTACTCTTGCCAGTGTTGAGACAATAACTGCTTTTTGCCACACTTATTTCAGTTAACAAGCCTATACAAAACTAACCAAATTCTATGGCTGTGAAGACTATTTTGTTAACGCAAGTACCATTCAGATGAAAAGGGAGCAATGCAGTCTTAATGTTTTCTTAACTCTACAGCCCACATCCCAAAGCACACAGAATAAATGTAGGGTCACAATCTCAGCAACAAACTGTGTTTTTCCAGCTGCATGGCTCTGGCTCTACTTTTAAGGTGAAATTCCCAGCTGCCTTTTTTAGTCTTCCAGATACTTTGAGGAGACCACAGAGGGCATCTTATGTGCATCCAGGAGTATATAAAATGATAATTCATCATAATCAAAATAGACTGTATTCCAGAGAATTTTAGGATAACTTAACATTTAAAAATCTGTAAATCTCATTTTCTACTTTAATAGGTTATAGGGGAAAAAGCTATAAAATCATCTCAACAAATGCAGAAAAGGCATTCGATAAGCTTCAACACTTCTTAACATTAGAAAGTGTTTACTGTAATAGGAAGAAAATCACCTGATAATAATATTTATTTAAAAGAAAACGCAAAACTTTGCAAACATCAAATATTGAAAGCATTCTCCTAAAAGTTGGGAAATAAGACAAGAATGTCTAGGATCATTACTTTTATCATCATTGTGTTGGGAGTCCTGACCAACATAGTGCACACAATGAAATCATTCAAAGGCATCAAAAAATAGAAAGTAAAAATAGAAACTATTAATATGCATGTGTCATATAGTTATCTATGTAGTAAATTTGAAAGAAGCTATAATCTGCCTATTAAAAGTAAAGTCTTGAGTAAGGGGGGTATAGTACTAATCAAGAAATTGTTAGGTAAAATTAAAGATACCAATGTTCATATGGCAAAAACCTGTAAAATGGTAATACTCTGTGACAGCTGGAGTAGAAGAAAATGGAAAAATCCATGCGTAGATGCTGAGAAGGCTATTACTATAACGTTTTTTTTGTGTGTAACTTGACAACATACATTAAGAGACTTACACCAAAGAAACTTTTACCTACGAATTTCATTTCTAGAAGTTTAAACTAAGACTATGACTAGAGATATGCACAAATAAGTTTGCTCATGGATGAGATTATGGTAATATTTATAATAAAAGGTATAACCAACAAAAATGATCAAAACTATGACAATGATGTGGCAGGCAGTTTTGGGTGTTCCTTCCTCCATGCTAACAGAATCCCGATGTAATTCATTAGTGGACAGCCATGAGCTTCAGTGGACATGATCCCTCCCTAGTTAGAACTTGTGAAGTTTGTCAGAATAATGGCATTTCCATTGTGTGACTTGGAATGTGCATGTGACATGTTTCTGGCCAATGAAATATGAAGACAGGTTGGCCTTGAGCAGAGTTTCCCTTGCTCTTACGAAGGGATCTTCTCTTTTCGTCTTGCCAGCATTGAGGTGTTCACAGACAAAGCCTGGAATCCGGCCAATGTCTTGGAACATAAAAGCATCCTGTTTAATAGAACTATTCCATATGCTGAGAATAGATGAGCAGGGAGATGGAAAGACTGTGGGTCCTTGATACTATTGTTGAGTTACCAGACTAATTCACTCTAAGACAGACCTCTTGGTATGTGAAATAGAAAGAATGTGAGATTAAAAAGAAGGCCACTTTCTGTTACCTAGAGTCAAAACCAAACTAACTGAAACAATTGGTTACATAATTTATAGTATAACCATAAAAACTTACATTTCTCTTAAAACCTATATTTCAAAGGTTATTTACTAATAGACCTTTATTAGATAATAGAATTGTGGATATCGGGGGATGTAAAGTATTGGGGGGGGATAAAGAGAAGTTGATTAGCAGACACAAAATTATAGTTGCAAACAACCAATAGATACATGAAAAAAGGTTCAACCTCACTAATCATCAGAGAAATGCAAATCAAAACCATAATGAGATACCCCTAACTCCAGTAAGGATGGCCCTCATCAATAATTCAAAAACACAATGGTGTGGAGAGGTTGTGGAGAAAAGGGAGTGCCTCTACACTGTTGGAGGGAGTACAGACTGGTTCAGCCTCTATGGAAAGCACTGTGGCGATTCCTAAAAGAACTAAAAATTGACCTTCCATGCAATTCCTCCAGGAATACCCCTCCCAGGAATATACCCAGAGGAACACAAGCCATTCTACCAAAAAGACCCCTGCACATAAATGTTTAAAGCTGTGCTATTCACGATAGCAAACACATGGAATCAGTCCTGTAGTCCATCAAAAGTGGGCTGGATAAGAAAATGTGGTACATGTACACAATGGAGTATTATGCAGCCATAAAGAAGCACAAAATCATGAACTTCGCAGTAAACTGGATGAAGCTGGAGACCATGATACTTAGTGATCTATCACCAAAAAAAGAACTGAATACCACATGTTCTCATTCATAAGTGCCCTGAACCCTAGTCAAATTAGCGCAAGGGAAGGATTGGCAGTCACTGGGCACTGCCAGGGGAGGAAGAAAGGGATGGGGGCACGTAACACCACAAGGGGTACTTGATCCTAAACCAGGGGAAGTGAGGGCAAGTTGAGGGCCCAGACCTCAGCTGCGTGGAGCCTACTTGTGTAGTTAATCCTTACTTGTATCCCGCATTTCTATAACAGAATAAAATAAAAACAAAGGTGGAAGCATGTAAAAAAATTATAGGTGGATAGGGAGAATGAGTGTTGGTGTTTTGCAGCACCGTAGGGTGAATATGGTTAACTATAATTTATTGTACATTTTTAAAAATACAGAGAGGATTTTGAATGTTCACAACACAAAGAAGCAATCAATGTTTGAGGTGACAGATATGTTAATTACTCTGATTTGATCATCACACATAAAATATCACTCTATATTCCATAAATATCTACAATAAATATAGGCCTTCTTGACATATTGTTAAAAGTGATAAAAAGCTATTATTGAAGCATGTTAAGTAACCTTTACAACATTGCTTTGATTTCATTACTATCCCCATTTATAGATGAGGAAATTGAGAGGAAGAAAGGATAAGTGATGTGTTTGGGTTCAGATCACTAGGAAATAAATGGTAGAGCCAGAATTTGAACTCTGGCGGTGTGACCCTGACTACTCACTCATAATCTTTTGGTATCCTTGCTTTTCACTTCTGAAAGTGAGTGTAGTATGATCCCAAACACCCTTGGTTTTATGGATATGATACATGCACATTCACGGAGAAAAGGGCGGGAAGTAAGTACACTGATGTTTGAAAAACATCTACCTCGGGGTATTGGTATTGTGGGTGAATTTCATTTGATTCTCTGGGCTTTCCTTTATTTTCCCAGATGTTCTACAATAAACAAATAAAACTGTTTTCGTTTTAGATTAAAAGATACACGAAAAAATATGTGTCAAATGGAAGGTTCATATTTTTAAAACATTTTAAATAAAGTTAACCTTTTAGAACATTGAATATGATAGGCTTTTTTAAATGTTACGAAAACACATAATTAAATAATAATAACATAAAATATAGCAAAAAATTTATTTACAAATGAAATATAACATCATATCCAGAAATTATAAAACTGGGGAAAAACATTTGAAGTGATCGTATACCGTATTTTTAATCATAATTATTATAGGTTTATTTTATCTTGTTGAAAAATCTTTGGAAAAACTTTGATGTGCTTATCTCTTGGAAAGCAAAAAAATGGGGCAAGTCTTTGGGAATAATATCTATATTTTTATAACAAAATGTCTACCTAAAAAATTTTAACCAACAATTATTATAATAGTCAACACTTAAATGGTGCTACTATGTGCCATGTATTATTCTGGAGCTTTCCATGTATTAACTCATTTAACACTCTCAACAACTCTATCAGATGAGTGCTATTATTACCCCCATTTTGCTCATGAGGAAACAGAGAGAGGTTAAGTAACTTGATCAGCATCACTAACCAAGTAATGGCTTGACCAGGTATGAATCTAGGCTGTCCCTCTTTGTAACTACTGTATATTTTTTTCCTCCCTTACTACACTAAATTAATTAATTGAACCATAATTCAAAACTCCAATAACTAGACTTCGTAATTACCTAGGTTCATTAGCAACCTCCAAGTAGTCTTTTGTTCATCTCTAAATAACATGGTACAAAGCAAAGTACTGAAAATACTAGTGTGCCAGAAATCTGCTACTTCAGTTATAGGATGTGCTGACTTTCGAGGGGTCAAGTTGAGTTCTGAAAATTCAATGTCCTTGTAATAATATAGTGCTGCCATAAAATAAATGTAGATTTTTATTTGCAAGCCTTGTGTAAGTTAAAGAGATCTATTTTTTAAAGAAAAAACAGAACTATGTTATTTATACATATCATTTTTACAGAAATCAATTTATTTTAGAGCCATAGGAATGAATGAATACACGTACATATGCACACACACACACACACACACACACATATGAATAATATTTTCCTATGCTCTGGAATATGCACACATTCAAAAATGTGCAAAAAAACACAATTTGAATGTTGCTTTCTATATACTGGATTAACCTCTCAGTTCTTTAACCGAAGCTGTAAATTTAGATGTCTTTGTTCAGTTTGTTTTTTGTTCAGCACACACAGGCAGGCCAAACTAAGCTGGTGGAAGTTTCTTTTCCTGCCCCTTTGAGAGCTATAGGACTGATTCCGTATGCTCCAAGCCAGAGGTAATGTAATGTCCAGGGCTTTATTCACTGAATCAGTCAACCATCCTTCCAGCCTTTGACTTCCTGGCTGCTGTGAATCTGTAGATCTCCAGACAAGAGAGATATTGAATGTGCCACCCCAGTATCAGCAGAGAGGCCAGCCTCATGTGCAAACTGGTGAGGGCCCAGACCCCTCACTTATCTGGGACCAGACTCCTCATTTGTCTGGGGTGCACTCCTTGAGTGTAAGACCATCCAAAGGCAGAACTGACTATAAGAGGCAGAAATAACAATTCCATTAAAAACTGCAAATAAAACATTATTTTCATAACCTTTCCCTAATGTTGCAAACAATTGCTCCACAATATAAATATTTTTCAACCCCTAATAAAGGTAACCTTTTATCTTCCTTTTTACTCAGGGGGACAAGAGCTTGTGCACACACAACCACTTCGAACAATTGCCTCTATTCTTTGCTTCTTTAACCAGCTTCACAGTGTTAAATTGTTTAATTTAAGCTACAAATACAGTATTCAGGTTATCTTATTGGATTATTTCCCCCAAACTTCTTTATTGTTCAGAAGGTATGTAAACATACATATGCATTTGCTGTCATTTAGAAATATACAGAAATCCTAAAACAGTTTTTGCCCCCTTGTTTTCTCTCTGTCACTAATGAGGCTTTTAAACAATGTCCTAAACCATTCCTTCCCCTTCAAAAAATATTTAAGTGAATCTATTTGGCACATTCCCCAAAGTACTGTCATTTGAAAAAGAAACCACCATTGCCAGAATATCCTACTCTAGAACTTAGACTCTTCAGTTAGAAAAATAGTTCAATTCCACTAATGTCTATTTGGCACCAATGCAGAGGAGAAAAAAAGATACAGAATATAAAAGAAGTTCATTAACTCATATCGATAAGACACAGATAACAGTGTGAGATAAAAGTATGGTAAAAGTCAGGTTTAAAAACAGAAGGCTATTGGGACAATTTCTATAAGTAAATATTTTAATCTGCAGAATAAATGGAAAAAAGTAAGTCTGCAGGCTAAGTCTATTACAAAAAGCTGTCTTTTGACCGCATCTCTGCCATTATAGATGCTCTCACTATGTGAGGGAGCAGTGTGGGAGAGGAACCACCCCTGTCTTTCACCAACAGGAAAGCCTTCAGAACAGAACTTCCAGCAATACAACTTTCTATGATGATGAAAATGTTATATCTCTGCTCTCCACTGTCCCACAAGGAGAGCCACACACCACCTATGTCTCCTGAGTGCTTGAAACGTGGCTATTGTGACTGAGAAACTGGATTTTAAACTTTATTCCATTGTAATTAATTTTAATTTTAATAACCACGTTTGGCTAGTGCCTACTGTATTTGACAGTGCAGCTCCCCTGGATGTACTCACTATCAATTGAGCAAGAAATTGAGCGGCTGCTCCAGTGCTGGCGAGTCAACAGCCCTGATAGGTGCCCTTCCTGGAAGAAGGGTACAGCTCTAGAATTGCTCATTAGAAAATAATCTCACACTTGCCCCATCAATACACAGGATATAATGTATCCTCTTGATCAGTGTTTTTCTTTCTCTCAAGTAAAATAGTAAATGTTAATTTTCTGCTTTTTAGATGGGAAATGGTAAAGCAAATTAGCTAATTAGAAATTTCCCAAAAGGTACTAATGACTTTATAGGTTTTTGTAGATGAGTATAAAATCTTTCTTTTTATATACAACACATTAAGAAGATAAGACTACCAAGTGTGATTATAATTGCTCACGCTTGGGAAAATGCTTCCTTTGAAAACATAACTATACTGAACATCCCTGTCATAAAATATATAGAGAAATTTTAAAATAAAAGGATTTAGTGTAATATTACAAATAACACTCAGTAGAGCCTGGGACATTTAAGGCAAATCAATGGCAAAGATGTTTCCTACTTGGGGACTCAAGTCATCAGAGGAGTGTTTGCCACATGTCTTCAAGTTCAGAGAATTGTTCTAGGCAATGTAGATAGAGAAGAACTCGGCTCTTGAAGGCTGGAAAAAAGACAAAATGATGTGAATGTCTAGCCTCACTTTGAAATGATCCCTGAAGAGCCTGTTCTAATGAGCCAAACGAAGATAACTGTGGCCTCCTCAGCACCTGCGGGCAGGGAAGACAGTGCTAACGAGTTGTGCCATTTTTTTCTGTTGATCGGCTCAACACGAGGCTTCCCAGTCTATTGGGACTGGCACTTGAGCCGAAACCTGTTTTCCAACTTCTGTGCTTCTAAACATAACTTGCTCTTTCTGAAGTGTGTCATAGGTAGCAGATAGCACGATCTCATTATGTGTTAATTTGTGGGTGAAACCTCCCTAGAGAATCTGAGTACACTATATCAAAGAAACTTTATAAACAAAGTTTTATGGTTGTTTTCCACACTTTTTTTCTCAAGCAGGCACCCCATATAACCCCCAGAAACTGCAGGAAATATGAGTTGAATCAGGAATTTTCAGCCATTGGCCAGGGGGCGGGGGGGGGGGGGTTACGACGCAAGGTTTGTAGAATCAGTAAAACAGAATGTTCTTTTTCTTAAATCTCTGCTCTCTGTAGCCTGGAGAACTTCAGGGTAATGTTACTATAACAATTTTTTTACGATAGAAATTATAATTGAAATTTGCTACACCCAAGGACAACTAAACCCAATCATTTCACTTACTCCCATACATGCCTATAGATACTTAGGGGTAAATAGATTTCTTGGAAACAGTTACTGTCTATGACTGAATCACTTCTTACCAAGTAAGCTCATTGACTTTTTAATTTGTCCACTGATGTCCACATGCTGTCACCACTATCTCATACTGAAATGATACTGATTTAATGTTTAACTTTGATGCACCAAGGAGAAAAAAATGGAGAGTATATTTTGTTACTTTTTTATCTGTACTTCTTAAGAACCAATTTTTTAAAGTGCAAACTTTTTAAAATCTGTCTCTTGGTGTAAATTGTCAACATCTGATATTTGCTGTAAATGGCTCTGCTTGCGTACAAGTATTCGAGTTAAGAGCATGTGATCATTGTCCTCTACTGAGTCTTCACAAAAACAAGAGGCATGTCTCTAGAGACTACCACAGAAAACAAAAGTTTAAATAAAGAAAACATCCATAGGTAAATATATCCATGCACAAAATTATACTAGGAAATACAATTGAGAGAAAAGAAGGCTATCCTCATTTGGCATGGGGTAACTTAAAATCCTGCATCAGTATAATCACAACCAAAATAGTTGATTTTTCTTAAAATAAGGAATAATTTTACCTTAGGCTGACAACATTAAAAATCAAGTGCTATTTTTCCTTTGGAATTCACTCCATAACTAATATTTCCTTGCTGGTCAGGTGCCCTTTGAAATTGTTTTTGATCATCTTTGCAGAAAACTTCATTTCGTTTTTGGTGACTTATTTAGTCACGATGTTGTAGTATTCCAGTGAAGCAAAAAGGGGAATTGGAGGCAACTAATCACATCATTAAGGCAAAAAACCTCAGGTAATTAAGGTCAATGAGGGTACTGAATGTCAATTATTCAGGTGGTTATCTCAATTCATTTCAATAAAGAGAATTCTTTAATTACCCTTAATTAATATTAGCACCAGATCTATTAGTTACAACTTTTTAATAAGCTTCTGTATATTCTGTAATCATTCGAACTACAGGTTTCAGTTTGTTAAAAAGACAATTTCTTGGATACTTACAATTATAACTTCACATAACTAAACAATAAATAATTTTATGTCAGTGAATTGCATGTTCATTACCCAAGTCTTGTGCATAATGAAGCACAGTCTCCTAGAAAGAACTGCAACTGCCACAATACTCAGGTGTCAAATTATTGTTGTATGGTCACCAACAAAGTTAAAACTAAGTTTTTCTTTCTCATTGTAGCATCAAAGTCCCTTCACAATCTAGTCTAATTTACCCCAAACCTCCATTTCCCATCAAAGAGTGCCGTCAAGAATCTTAAGCCCGAAAGCTCACTAGAAACTTCTCACTATTTTCTAAACAATCCATGCTGTGATTTACTATGTGTGGACTCCTCCACTTGGAAAATTGGGCCCCTTCCTCTTCACCTAGTAAATCTGTGTTGATGCCTTGACATCAATACTTCTATGAAGCTCCGTTTCTCCATTCCCTTCGTTATTTGTTTATATCTCTGTGGTCTGCCTTAACACACTCTACTATAGGTAGAGTGTACTGAGATTCATGTGTTCATTGTCCTCTACGCTGTAGTCTACAGAGTCTCCACAAAACGAGAGACATGTCTCCAGAGGCTACTGCGGAAAACAGATATTTAAGTAAAGAAAACTTTCATAGGTGGAAGTGTCCATGCACAAAACTAAACTAGGAAATACAACTGAGAGAAAAGAAAACTATTCTCATTCGATATGGGGCCAAGTTTCCATTTTTAAGTACCTCTCCTCCTCTTCACTGTGAGCACTTCAAAGGATACCAATCTATGGCAAACTTTGAGGAAACATTTGAAGAGGAAGAGTAGAGTGAAGAGATTATCTAAGGACGGTGGAACATAATTTCTTGAGAGAGAGTGAGAAACTGGGCAATCTGACATGCTAAGTCTTAGATTTGCCTACTGCAGAACATAAGATACATGTTGAATCCCTGGGCTTTGCAATGCAGATATTTCCCAAACTTCCTAGTTGGAGCTTAATGACAAAGCTCTCTGGTAACTTAAATCTTTCATGCACAGGCACAGTAAACTGACTAAGGAATCCATAGCCGATTAGAAGAGTAATATTTAAACAAAGCAAGGAGGAAGCATGAGTTGGACATGAAAAGTGACAACTCGACTCCCAGTTAGTCTAACGTAGACCTACAACTTTGTGCCAGAGGTGACAAACGGCTAGATCAGGTAAAACAGTTTTTCCTTCCTTGATTCCTGGCATAGCTGAGAGAAACTAAAGCGTTTTTTACTAGGAAAATTTTCCACTTAAGTTCTGCTATAAGACTTCATACAAGCTATTGTTTTTCTACATTTTGCATGAAGCTAATTTTACCTTATTTTATTTTATTTTATTTTATTTTTTTGAATCAGTCTCATTCCACCACCCAGGATGGAGTGCAGTAGTATGCTTATAGCCACCCCAGCATCGACCCGCTGGGCTCAGGCAATCCTTCCCCCGCAGCCTTCCAAGTAGCTGGAACTACAGGTACACACTACCACACCTGGCCAATTTTTTGACTTATTGTATAGATGAGATCTCGCCAAGTCACTCAGGCTGGTCTCAAACCCATAGGCTCAGGCAATCCTTTTACCTCAGCCTCCCAAAGTGCTGAGATTGCAGGTTTGAGCCACTGTGCCCGGCCATGAAATTTATTTTAAAAGGTGGTAATGGGGGGACAGTATAATCCACTGATCACATTTTTGTGATTTTATTGCAATATGAATTATATGTATGCATGACTCAGATTATTATTTCTATGGTACCAATAAATGTGGAGTCAGACAGAAGGTACTTCAAGTTTAGGCAAATTTTACTATAAGATAAAGAAATTAAAGGATACATAGCATGAACTAATTCAAAATAAATTACATATAATTGTATTTGTCTACTACTTGAAAATAAGAAATGTGTGTAATTATCTAAGATCCGGATACTTTGGAACTGAATTAGGACTCTCCCAGCATTTCATTGATGGCAATTAAAAAATAAATTGCAAAAGTATAAGAATTACATGAAAAATGTGGGTACTGTTGTAATTAATATATTACTTCCTCTCTGTATTTGTGGTCTAATACTCATTCATTACTTTCTCTTTTCTTTACACTTCCTCTCAGTAAGACAAGTTCTAAAATCCTAAGTGGTGTATGAGCTATTACATAATTGTTCTTTTATGGCCTGCAGAGATACTACCCTCCAGTACATTCCTTTGTGAAGTAATTTGGGTTACCTTGGATATGAAAAGCAGCTCAATCAAAGCACATTCCACAGTGCAGCCAAGACCTGACAATGAAATGCAGAGTACTGGGATCGTCTCTGTGGCAGATTAAACTTCCAGGATCCTTTATGAAATATTGAAGATCTCCAGTCAGCCAGATGGTTTTAGCAAAGATCAATACAAAGTGTTTGGAAAAAAAATAAAACTTGAGAGTATTTTTTTAGAATAAATTACAGAGTTAGGGTGTTTCTAATATGACAATATGAAGTATTTCATTTGTTTCAGGAGTCTTTGTAACTCCAACACTTAGTCATTTAATACCCAAATGTTTTGTCATTTCCCATCATTTTGGGAGTTTATGAGATGACTCTTCCTCTGATCTTGGCAGGATTCATTTGTGTAGTTACAGCCAGGGGGCAGCTAGTCTGGACTGGAAATTCCAAAGTGGCCTCACTCCCATGTCTGTTAGTGTTGACTATTGGCTGGGAAGACTGGAACTCCTTCACCACACAATCTCTCATTTCAGAGTTCTACACAGCACAGTGGTCTTTGGGTTCCAAGGAGATGAAGACAAATTTTAAAACATCATGAGGCTCTGGAACTCATACAACTGTCACTTCTGCTACATTCTATTGGGCAAAGCAGCCCAGAAGCAACAGGGTGGAGTGATAAACTCTACCTCTTGACAGTGGGAGTAGCAGCATCTTATTACAAAGGGACACAGGCACAGGGTGGCATAACTCATTAGACAACATTATTATAACAATCTTCTACAACAGGAAATTGGTCTTTATTGTGTTTGGTAAGAATTATGCTTACCATGTGCCTAACAAAAAAGAATGTTAGTTTTGATTTCAAAAACAACTAGTGTGAAATAAGACGCTAACTTTTGCATTCATTTTTTGCCTGTCACTTGCTAAAATTCACATTTAAACTATGGTACTTAGAATTGCTCCCAAAGGACTAGAGTGGTACTGTCTACAATGAGGAGAACATAAGAGGGTGTAGAATGGTCCTTTATCTCATGTGCTACAGAAATCTATCTAACTGGATAAAAAAACTCAGATGGCTTCAGGTTTAGATGATGACAGGAGACAGGATTGGGAGACATCTTGCCATACAGGATCAGCTGAAGGCGGAAGAGGCAAAGTTTCAAAATTTAAAGTTTTCTTGATTTTCCCCATGTAATATTTATATATAATGTTTAATTTTTTTTTTTTTTTTTAGTTGAAGTCTCACTGTCACCCATACTGGAGTGCAGTGGCTGCTCCCGGCCACCACAGCCTCGACCTGCTGGGCTCTGGCAATCCTTCCGCCTCAGTCTTCCAAGTAGCTGGAACTACAGGTGCGCGCCTCCACGCCCGGCTAGTTTTTTTTTTTTATTGATTTATTGTAGAGATGAGGTCCCTCCAAGTTGCCCAGGCGGGTCTCAAACCCGCGGGCTCAGGCAATCCACTCACTTCAGCCTCCCAAGGTGCGGGATTACAGGCTGAGTCACCGAGCCTGGCTTAATGTTTAATTTTAAGAGGATGGATTTTTAATAAATTGTGCTAGAAAATCTAGTGAGGAGCCTTAAAATGATGGATAAAGTTTGCAGTTTATATGTTCACCTGCTGTGGTGTCAATATTGACATGTAACATGATATGAACATAATCTTTAAAAGAATAAACTGACAAAATTTCTGCAATAAGTATCTTCCAGAAATGGCTAGGTTTTATCTAAGCGAAAAGAAACTGATCAAAATTCTGTACAGAACCATGTACATATC
>CAUYQG010188800.1:0-27923 GCA_963574415.1 Tarsius wallacei | reverse complement strand
AAATCACCTGTCATAAAATGGGCAAACTCATTGAAAGAATCTAAAAAAAAAAAACAACTCACTGAAGTCGAATGCAGCCTCTCACAACACTAGCTGGTAACACTGATGCCGATGGGTTCCTAAAACACATACCTAGTGAGGGAAGCCTGTCCTACAAGGGGTCCACCCTCCAAATATAATTCTGGTTGGTTTTGGATCTCCCTTGTATATCATAGTTCTTAAGAAAATGTTTTTCCCAAATTGCTTTTCTCCACTAAAGAATTAACCATTGGTCCACATGACAAATATATGAAATTAAGTAATTTCTGCATAACTCCCCAGCATAGCACAACTGCGAAAGTAGATAAATCCTGTTTCAAGTGATGTTTGCCATAAAACACAACACCCTCTTCCAGGTCAGTCCATGGACTTCTGACAGCAGCCTTCACAGGCCACAGGTTGCTGGTTTCCAAGTCTAGGATGCTGTGACTCTCACAAGGGTGTTAACCTGGTTTCTATTTTCAACTGGAATTTCCTCCTCTGGGGTCATTTGATCCCCACCTTCAGAGGCATTTTCCTGGTTCTCTGTTCGGTGCCACACCTAACTCCTTGCTTTGGAACTGAAGAGAATTTTAGGCTCATCCTCCCGCACAGTCCAATGAACGAAGATTCACAGATATTATGCTTTCAGTCTGGTGGCAGCCAAAGTTTTGTGAGTTTCTGTGAGACCCCTCTTAGAAGACACCAAGGTGACATTTATTCAGGAAGCTGCTGAGATCTAAGACAAGATCTGCAGGAAATGATAGCGGGAGGCCATGTTGTAGAGCTAAAGCTGTTAAGACATCTCCATTCAAAGGGTCACAAGAATGTGGAAGAGTCAGCCAAGAGAAACATCACAAAGCATGAAACCAGGACACATCCTTTTGCACAACATGGCAGGACCAAGAGCTCGCTCACCCCCAGCTCTAGTGGCTGAGCTCTCAGTGAGCTACACAGAGTCTGAAGAGCAGGGCAGTAGTGTTTTTAGGGTCAGCTCCTGGAGGCCCTTTACATTCTTGCCTCTGAGGGGGATACACTAATGTAAATATCTCAAATGCATCCACAAGAATAACTAGCATTTTAAACCAATGAGTAAATGACACTCTTCTGAGTTTAATTCTCACTGTGCAACAGAATAGCAATGCTCATGAAAATCATTCGGCCTAGAATATTTGCAAAATAAGCCATGAAAAAATACTATATTTAACTTTAAAATGTTAAAGGGTTTTCTGGTAATGTAGAGATTGGACAAGGCAAATAGGTTGCAGATACTATATCCTACACGCAGATGCATCTTACTTTTTATTCAAGAGGAAGTCTTAGAGTGAAACTTGATATTATTTATCATTTACTTTATTCCTTGATGCTAGACACATACCTAGTTCTCCACATATACTGATGAATAAGTTAATGTTCTCTGATATTTTGCCTTTATCTGAAGTGTAGCCAGCATTCCCCTTCACACCAACAATTTTGTTCCTTTTTTTTTTTTGTCCTCATACTTATGTTATAGTAGACCTATCTACAGCGTCTATGGTAGTTTCAGACATAGCTTTAGACCAAAAGTAGACAAACTTTCTCAGTAAAGAGTCAGAGAATAAGTATTCTAGATTTTGCAGGCCATACAGTCTATTCTTGTAGCATGGAAGCAGCTGTAACCAATACATAAATGAATGGGCATGACTGTCTTCTAATAAATTTTATTTATGGACACTAAAATTTTTAGTCACATAATTTTCACATAGCATGAAATAGTATTTTGATTTTTTTCAACCATCTAAAGATGTAAAACATATTATTTCCTCACAGGATACACAAAAGCAAGCAGTGGTCTGAATTTGGGCCACGGGCCATAGTTAGCTAACCGCTAACTTAATAATTGAACTACTACAATATGGCAGACATTCTATTATGTATGATCACATTCAGAGCAAACAGAAAAAAACCACACAGGATTTGGCAATTGTTGAATCAAGCTGATATAATAGAGGAAAACAAGGTGAAGGTTTCAAAGTGCAAGGGCAGGAGATTTTGCATGTGTGTGTTAAATACATTATTTTTAATTTAGCTTATCTATTTACATGTGAAAATTGATCAAATTAATCATTTAATTAACAAATGTTTTGTCTGGTGTGTTTGGCCTAAGGGATTAATAATACTTTTTTTTTCCAATTATAAATCACTTGACTATTTCTTCTAGGTTTTAAAACAAGAACTAAATTCAAAAATATATTTATTAAAATGAAGGTAAATAGAAACATCTGCAGGAAGATGTTGGTCAAGAATACAAAATGTCAGACAGAAGGAATAAGTTCAGGAGATCTATGGTACAACATGGTGACTATAGTTAATAGCAATATATTGTGTGCTTAAAAATTGCTATGAGAGTAGCTTTTAAGTGTTTTCACCACAAAAATAAGTATTTGAAGAAATTCCTATGTTAATTAGCTCAATTTAGCTATTTCACAATGCATGCATATTTCAAAATATCACATCGTACACTATAAATATATATATAATTTTTTGTCAATTTAAAAATAAATTTAAAAAATCTCCAGGGAGGTGATTCTGAATGGTTTCCTTTTGATAGTGTGAGAGCTGCTAAGCACAAGAAAACAGGGAAGACTGTGGCAATTCTGTTTAAATGTTATCATTCAATCTATTTCTATACTGTTCCCTTAATATCTATTCGGTCTACAGTCAATCACTGTGAATTTATGAGGACTGATATCAGTGGGAGAATCCCCAAATCACCTTTTTTGTTTAATTAGGTTAAAATGAACTATATATTGGCATCCATGACAGAACAAATGCACTGATTAAATTGAATTTTAAAAATTGGCACAGATAGATTTGCACCTTCTTAAAAATACCAATATTCTCAGCAGAATTTGACAAAACACTGTGGCAAAGTGAATGAATTCCCCCATTTCCTCACTCCTTGGTCCACTCACACCCTTAACACAGCCCTGTTATGGAAGAAATGCTTTTTCCCACTCACTGAAGTTAGGCTCTGACATGCAACTTGCCATGGCTAGTGGCAGACAGGTGAAGAAGACAGTGTGTCCAATGCCTGCCTATGTCTCAAGAGTCCTCAGCTGATTCCACTTGCCATCTTGGACCTCTGCTATTGCTGAACTCTCCCAGGTAGATGCTGCCAGCCTGGACACCAGAATAAACACACATGAGACTGAACCGACAGAAGAGCCAAGCCCTCTGGGACTGACAGCCTGACCTCTAGTCAAACTGCTGAACTCTGCCTAGATAAGTCAACCCCAGCTGACCCACAGATCCACAAGGATCCATGATGGTTGTTTTACGTCACTGAATGTCAGACTAGTTCATTATACAGCATTAGTTTTGCAATAGCTAACAGATACAACACAATTCTACATTTTAGACAACACAGTTATAAAGTAAAGCACCATTTTATATGTCTATGTGCATACGTGTATGCATATCAGGAGTTCTATACTTCATTCATTTTTAATGATACTCTAAATAAAAATGTGGTCCCCTCAGGCAGAATTCCCATGGAAGACCCCCATGGTTCTTCAAACTCAGGTTCTCCTTAGGGTCCCTATAAGAGCCTTTGATCCTTTACAGAGGTTTCAATGGGTGGTTGAAGGCCCTACATGGTAATAGTGACACTATCTGTCTGCCTGATTAAAAGCAATAGGTTGGGCTCAGTATGTCTAACTTAAAAAAAAATCCTCCCTTTCTATAAAGATCAAGGCATAATCATATAGTAAAACCGTGCAATACTTGAAGTATTCAGTAAAAGTGTGCCTATGTTTGCAGAATCAGGCAGCATCAACAGTTTGAACACCTTTTTAAAATAGTGGAAACCAAATAAACGCAGGAAGTCTTTATAACTGTGTCCCAATGATAAGGTTTCACTCTGCAACCATCCTGAATAAAAACAGCTATTAAGGTTTTTTTGAACTAGTTCATCTTGATAAGGTTCAAACTTTTCCCCAAGAGAGGTCTATGAACTGCCACTCCCTTTGAAATGAATGAATAAAAATGCACGTGTGCCACGATGCCAGGATTTACGTAACCGTCGTGCTGCCCGGAGCCCAGCTTGGTCACGGCCACCACAAATCCATGTGGGACTCATGTTTATCCTAGTTCATAAATATTTTGGAAAACCTTGACAAGGCAGGGTGCCAGCTCTTGTGTACCTTTTCCAGGCTACTGCAAGTTCAACCATGCAGTTGTCAGTCCTGAAATGGATCTTCCATTAAAAGTCATGCAGGGGAGGAGCATGGAACATTCACACAGGAGCTAAACTCTGCCACGTTTCAATCAAAAGCACTTTGCCAGCAAAGACACAGGAGTCTGAATTACAAAATTACCACAACACTTAGCTAAAAATACCAAACAGAATGTTCTTTATTTGTGGTTGTGTATATTACTGGCAACAAGAACACCCAAACCTTCTCTGGACATTTGAGGTATAGAAGATCAATGGAGACAAATGTTCCCACCATGCTGAAAGGCAGAAGGGGGAATTTGAAAGATGTCATCTTATGGGGGAGCCCAGATTAGGGATGGGGTAGGAGGTGGGAGGGTGTGACTACAACGGGGTAGCATGAGAGAGTTCTTTTGTTGTTATGGAATAGCTCTGTATCTTGAATATGGTGGTGGAATACCAATCTATATGTGTAATAAAATTGCACAGAAACACATACACATACTCATACTCACACATACATGAAAGAATGCATGTAAAAAAACTGGTGACATGTAAACATGATCTGTACTCAAATTAACAGAATTGTCCCGATGTCAGTTTCCCAGTTTTGATATTGTACTATATTTATGCAAGATGCTACCACTGAGGGAAGCTCAGTAAAGGATAAATGGGACCTCTAAGTACTATTTTTGCAACTTATTGTAAGTCTGCAGTTATTGTAAAAGGGAAAGCTTTAAAAAGTGTTATCTCAAAGGTATCATTGAGATGGCATTTTTTTTTTTTACTTTTAATTTTTTATTTTAAAGACGTGGGGTACAATTCAGAGTTAGGTATACAAATGTTCATTATGCAGGTACCCTTGTTGATGAGGTGTGCCCCCTTCCCCAGGCAGACTCCCACTACTGCCAATCCCGCTTCTCCCCCCCCCTCCACCCCCCCGGCAGTTTCCCGCTACTGCTAATTCTTTTCTTATAGTATTACGATAATTGTTCAAGGTCCGCTATTGAGTGAGAACATGTGATACTCAGTTCTTTGTTTCTGTGAAAGTTCACTCAGTATTATAGACTCTAGGTCCATCCAGGTTGCTGTGAAGTTCATGATTTTGTTCTTCTTTATGGGCTGTGTAATATTCCATCCTGTATATGTACGACATTTTTAAAAATCCAGTCCTCTTTTGATGGACAGCACAGTTGGTCTCATGTTCTTGCTATTGTGAACAAAGCTGCAATAAGCAGGTATCTTTTTTATAGAGCAGGTATCTTTTTTATAGAGTGATTTGAGTTCTTCCGGGTATATTTCCAGTAGCGGGATTGCAGGGTCATAGGGAAGGTTGATTTTTAGATTTTAGGAATCACCACACTGTTTTCCATGGGGGCTGTACTAGTTTACACTCCCACCAACAGTATGAAGCCAATGGCATTTTAACAGTCCGCCCCTGCACAGTGGTTCAAGCATTCAGCCTTGGCAGTCAAATGAAAAGACAAGGACTTGAATCCCAGCCCCATTATTTACTAGCTGTGTAGCCCTAAAGTCGACACAAGTCAGTGCCTTGGTTTCCTCATCTTTTAAATGGAGAAGATAATAGATTCTATCTCATAGGGTTCTTTTAAGAATTGAGGTGATATATGTAGAATGTGCAGGACTCATGGAAATTATTCAATAAATATTGGTTACTATTATTACTCTAAATCAACCTAAGTATATCTGAGAGCTTTAAATCACTGATTAATTTCACTGACACTCAAATACATACTAAACATCAGGCACATGCTCCAAGTGGCCAAGGATATAGAGTCATACACTATATGGTCCCTGGTGCTGGCCTCTGCTTCTTTGGATTTTCCAGTTCCATTATGAACATGATCTTCAAAGGAGCAATTACAGGCAGGATTAATCTGATGAAAGTGGATGCACACAGGCCTCAAGGAGGAACTAACAAGAATGAGAGGCACTTTCTTCTATCAAGGTTGAAATGGGAGTTTTCTCTTTGCTAAATTAACTGGGCACAGGGTGGTTATACTGCAGTACTTAGCTACAACCATTCCTTAACCAGAAGAGGTAAATAAGAGTTACTTTTCAATCAAACACAGTTAACCCATTTGTGTTGATGGGTTAAAACCTTTTACCTATCAAGCAGCAAAAGAGATAAACCAATTCTTCATTTTGCATTGTTTGTAAAATAAATTACATTAGGCTATCCTAATGGGCTTAGAGAAAAAAAAATTATCTATTGTAGTTTGAATTAGTATTAATAAATGTAGCCAGGGCATTTTTAAGTATGCAGCTTTCCAATATTAAATTAATTACAATATAAATGTAAAATATATCACTCTCTGCTATGTGCTTTAATAGATTTATAATATGAATATCCTTACAAGCATGCAAACACATATGGATGGAGTTGGCATAACACATAGCTAGTTTAAATGTGGTGATTAAAATAATCTGGGACAGGTGCTGTGTCTCACGCCTGTAATCCCAGCACTTTGGGAAGCTGAGGCAAGAGGATTGCCAGAGCCCACAGCTTCAAGACCAACCTGAGCAACATGGCGAGACCCTGTCTCCACAATAAAATGAAAAATTAGCTGGGCATGGTGGCGCACGCCTGTAGTTCCAGCTACTTGGAAGGCTGAGGTGGAAGGATCACCTGAGCTCAGCAGGTGGAGGCTGCGGTGGTCGTGAGCATGCCACTGCACTCTAGTCTGGCGACAGAGTGAAACTTCGATTCAAAATAATCATCATCATCATCATCATCATCATCATCATCATCATCATTTGTGTGGGAAGAGATACATTTTAAGCAATTTGGGAATCTTCTATATACTTAGGAATTTAGGGTCTTTCATAATGGAAGCAAACCCTAAACAAGACTGCACATGCTTATGATGATATTTTGTGTTTGCCAATACCTACCCCCCAACAATAAAAGGAAACAAAATGTTCTGCCCTTCTCTGTGTTGGTCTCTACTCTGCAAGACTGATCTCACTGGACTGGCTGGCCTTAGGACAAGAGGAAAATGTAAGAAAGGGAGACAAAGAGGTCAAAGTATTGATTGTCCCAGACCATCCCTGCTTCTCCATATTTTGCCCTTGCTGCAGTCCCCTCTAGGCACATTGCCAGGGTCCCTTCCAGGGAAGGCTGGAAGTTACTGGGCTCTGGTAACACTGGTTCCTCCCTGGTAATAGCTTCCCAGTGTTGCTAATCACTAGATGCTTCACTACTCATAGTTGGTTTCCTTAAACCTGTCAACACATCAGTATAATTCATTCCTCAAGTCAAGCCTTTTCGAGTGTCTAATCTGTTCTGTTTGGATCCCGAGTGACACAAAGCCCTTGGCTGTGAATCAGTAGCTAAGGTGGGAGGAAATCTTATCTTTTGAAATAAACGTTAAGACTGTGTTTCACATTTTGCTCAGACCATCAAAATGACATCATAACATTAATGGAACTGTTGAAGGTCATGTGCATAGAAACCTACAAAAATAACACTATGTGTTACCATTTTCAAACTCTTCTAGCAAACTCAACCTTCCACACCCTTACTGGACTATCATTATCCTGTGGGTCTAATTAAAGTGCCACTAGCAAGCCAGGCTCGGTGGCTCAGCCTGTAATCCCACGCCTTGGGAGGCTGAGGTGAGTGGATTGCCTGAGCCCGCGGGTTCGAGACCCGCCTGGGCAACTTGGTGAGACCTCATCTCTACAATAAATCAAAAAAAAAAAAAAAGATTAGCCGGGCGTGGTAGCACGCGCCTGTAATTCCAGCTACTTGGAAGACTGAGGCAGATGGATCGCTGGAGCCCAGCAGGTCGAGGCTGCGGTGGCCGGGAGCGGCCACTGCACTCCACTCAGGGCGAGAGTGAGACTCCAACTCAAAAAAAAAAAAAAAAAAAGTGCCACTAGCAAGCTAGGAACCTAGAGCAAGGTCTAGGGACTTGTGCCTATGTGGAAGTGCTCCATAAGCTGGTGAGATGCTTTTAGCCTCTTTATTGTATTTGGACTGACTTACACAATTCTTTATCAGATATTTCAGTCAGCTGCAGAAAAGGGTCATCCGAAAAATATTTCTGTTGCTGTTGCCATGGCAACTTTTCCCCAAAGTCGCAACTCCAAATTGTTCTGAAAACTTCATTTCAGAACTCTCATTTAGCTAACACCAAGCACTAAAATTTTACCCGATTTTTTAAGCTAGAAAAGTTCTAAAAAGATGTCAAAACAACAAAGAGAAAGGGCAAAAAACCTGACGAGTTTTCATTTCAAAGGGTCATGGCGTCTTTCAAGGAAATCAGAAGTCGAGGAGTCCTTAGTAACAGAAACTGTACTTGAATGAACAAATTGACCTTATACGTTGTGTGTAAAGTTCAGTACTGAAATGTATCCTATATTCAGATCCAACTAGTCACCACAAAGACAGAGAAAACGATACCATATAATCGTCAGTAGGATTCTCTGTTGTGTCATCTGACCTACCTTCATGTTTTTAAGTATTCAGAGGTATTTAAGAATAAAATAAATCAGAAAAACGATCTTTTGAAAATCAGTTTAGTGCTAGAAAATCTAAGAGAAAGTTCATTAAAAGATTAATGATACTCAATATCTGTCTGGGGACGGGGAGACACCTCTTATCACCAAGGGTGTCCGAACGAAGCAGATTTGTATACCTGATCCTTAACTGTACCCCAAAATATGATAATAAAAAATACTGATTAATTAAAAAAAAGATAATAAATCAATTGTATTTGTAAATGCTGGTCTCAGTCCAAAATTTAGCAAGCACCCAAGACCTTTAAATCTATTCCCTTCCTTCCCATCACTTCAGAGGTTACAATCTAAAACGGACTGTGCTAATGAAACTGAATGATGTGGCCAGGAGTTCAAAAAGGGCTTTGCAATCCTGTCAGTCAGAAAGTAGGTAGGCCACAAACCACCTGCCACCCTGGGCTGCTCTGGAGACTTTGGACTCTGATGGGATTGAGAGAGGGGATCTGGGGGCCGCTGCCTCTCTTTTCTTTTCTTAGGCTTTTCTTTCAGTGCCTCTTGCCTTTTCCCCTGAGCAGGCTGGTCTGTGTCATGTTCTCAATGAGTAAGGACAGAAGCGGGCGCTCTAGCTACTCATTTCCCTGCAGTCACAGAGCCTATGTCCACACATCAACACTTGCTGAAAACCCCACACGTCCTCATTTGAAGATTATAACTTCTAATTTTAGACCCACGACTAACACATTTCATAAACTCATATTCAAGTGAAATCAGAATAGAGGTAGCAAATTAGGCAAGACTGTTAGACGTTCATAAATCAAGAAGTTAGCTAAAGTCTGACATGAGAAAGAAGATAGTAAACATTTTTTTAACCCAAGATTAGGAAGGACATCAGTATTGAAGAGTAAAGCAACAAAGAACTCAAGGCCCTGAAGTTTCTGGAAGTACCACCAACACCCTTTCCAAAGTAATCTCTGCACAGTGTGTAACATGCTATTCAGAACCATGACCCACATCCAGAAAAGCTAACTTACATTTTGTCAACTCTATTTCTTAAAAAGCAGGGAAATATATATATATATATATATATATATATATATATAGTATTTTAGAGAGTGCCATACAAAATGATTCTGAAAAATTAAAATTTTGATGTCCATGAAGGCACAATTAAGTCAGTTGTGACAACCAAAAATACCTCCAGATGTTGCCTAATGTCTCCTGATTCAGAACCACTAGGTATGCGTACCTAGAAAATGGATATTGAGGGACATATTTCCAGAACACACTATGTAGAGGAAACATTTCTGTAGCTCTTGTATCCTTAGAGGGCTTGACTGAAATGAACACTAGGTTATAAAACAAAGGACCTCTCTGAAAATTTGTACTAGATTACCTCAGAGTCACCTGAGTTGAAGTATAGTATTGCACTCTCTGGATCCACTTTGCCACTGTATCCTAGATTTTGTAGGATCTGCTTGAGTGGTAAGTGATTCACCACATAAAGCAATCACTGGTTGCCAAACTTGACTGATATCAGAACCACCTCCAAAGCTTTTTCAAAGTATTGATTCCATCCAAGTCTGATACTTGACGATTCTCATTTAGTGAGAATTGGGTGAAACCCTGAAGCCAATAATTTTTAGTTTCTTCTCTCCCTCTTATTCAGATCATTAACTAATAAAGAGTTAAGTTTGGAAACACCTGATGTAACCTAGGGAAAAACACCCAACAGCCAGATTCAAGTACTTACGAATATTTATTGGGTGCCTACCTTGTGCCAGGGCCTGCTCCAGGCAGTGGAGATGCAGTGGGAAAATGAAGATTGGCTACTTGTCCTGAATCAACTTATACACTAGTTGGAGGAAACAGACAAACAATAAACATATAATATAATACTCAAGTAGTGATGCAAAGAGTACAGTGGCTAGTGTGATATGATCCATGGTAACTGGGTGGGATCAGAAGCATTTTGGAGAAAGCAGTTAGGGAAGGTGACTTTTTTTCTTGCTATTTGAAGGATGCAAATAAAGCCTGCCACACAAAGAACATTCCAGGCAGAAGGGACAGCAAGTAGAAAGGCCTCAGGTAAGAAAGAACCAGTTGCACTTGAGGAACAGAAATGACACTAATGTGGCCAGATGATAGTAAGATAGGGGCAAATGGTAGGAAGCAGAGAGGATCCCATAGGACTTGGAAAGGCCAAACTTATGGATGAAAACATTATTCCAAGTGGAAAGGAAACTAACCAAAGAGCTTTAAGCCCTGAAATGTCACTATTTTATTTTATTTTTTTTAAAAAAAGCATGCTGGCCATAGGAGTGGCCAACAGTTCACTGAGACAGGTGAGTCTGAGAATGATACTGATGAGGAAGAAATGAGGAATCAAAAACCCAATGAAAACTTCATATGACTGGACAATAACATCACAACCAAGTTGAGAGTCAAGTGCATCCAGTGCAAGGTTATCACAATGTGGGAAACAGGAAAAGTAAATAATAGAAGTGTGTCACCATAAAGGACTAGGCAAAGGGTGGTATTTGTTTTCAAATTTTTGGCAGACATCTCTGCTTTGCAACATCCAACAGAAATCTGATTATTTATCAGTTTAGCAGTGGTGCCCAATAAGTGGTTTGAAGGATGAGTGATGTGGCTTCCTAAGCTAATGGGGTTCCCAGATCAAAGAGGCTTTGTCTAGGAAAAGCTCTGAGTGCAGCTGAAAAGTAAGCATTCCAGGATGGGAGGTGAGGAGTAAAAAATGTATCCACAATTAGTAGAGGTATTAATTAAGGGGATTCAATAACCCCTCACTTATTTGTAACCTGCAAAATTTTGCTGTTATGAGGAGATAAATGACAAGTAAACAAAGTAGAATAAAAATGATTTTGTACTATGAGAATCTTAGAAAATGCAGGAGACACCCTTATGGAAATTGGAACTGGCAACCAATTCCTGATCAAAACCCTAAGTGTTCATACCATAAGAAATAAAATAGACAAGTGGGACCTCATCAAACTAATGAGCTTCGGCAAAGCAAAAGAAACCATCAAGAGAGCAGGGAGAGAGCCCACAGAATGAGAAAAAATATTTGCCAACTGTATATCTGACAAAGGCCTAACATCTAGGATCTACAAGGAATTCAAATGCGCCAAAAGGAAAAAAACAAACAGCTCCATTAAAAAGTGGGCAAATGCCATGAATAGACACTTCTCAAAAGAAGATATATGGGCAGCCAATGGGCACATGAAAAAGTGCTCAGCCTCACTCATCATCAGAGAAATGCAAATCAAAACCACATTGAGATACCACCTAGCCCCAGTAAGAATGGCCTTCATTAATAAAGCAAACAACAGATGCTGGCTAGGATGCAGAGAAAAAGGAACACTTCTACACTGCTGGTGGCAATGCAAACTAGTGCAACCTCTTTGGAAGACAGTGTGGTGATTTCTGAAAGAACTTGAAGTTGACCTTACACATGACCCAGCAATCCCCCTATTGGGAATATACCCAGAGGAACTCAAATAATTCTACAAAAAAGATACCTGCATACCCATGTTTGTTGCAGCTCTGTTCACAATAGCAAAAACATGGAACCAATCGTGCTGCCCATCGAAGCTGGACTGGAAACAAAAAATGTGGTATATATACACAAAGAAATATTATACAGTCATAAAGAAGGACAAACATATGGACTTCACAGCAACTTAGATGCATTTAGAGTCTATCATACTTAGTGATCTACCACAGAAACAAAGAACAGAGTATCATGTATTCTCACTCATAAGTGGACCTTGAACGATTATCATAATACTATAAGAAAGGGATTGGCAGTAGTGGGAAACTGCCAGGGGAGGGAGGGGCACACCTCATCAGCAAGGGTACCTGCATAATGAACATTTGTATACCTAACCCTGAATTGTACCCCACATCTTTAAAATAAAATAAAGAAAATTCTGACTGATAAGAGATCGTTTAAAAAAAGATTTTATAAAAGTGAATTCCAGGCCAAGCCACAGGTCAGCACAAGTTCTGTTGAATTTCCTCAGATGTCTACACTGTCAGCACTGATGGATGATAACCGATTCATATCAGCACGGCCTTGCAACAGTGCCCAGCTCTGGGCATCTTCAAACTTACCAGAAAGTATCCTGTATTCAACACCACTGAATTATAAGTGAACTTAATGGCTTCAAAGTCTTTGAAAATTGAATGTTCATAGAGTGAAAATTTGGAGACTTCCATAGTAAGACCTTAACCATTCTGGGTAAAGAGATGTTCTCTGTCAGCGTATGAGGCTTGGCGCTTCTGGTGAGTTCATTGGGAAGGGGTTAAGTGAAGCAAGGGTATAGTCAGTGTCTGATTACAAGGCTGTGGTCAAAAACACAGATGGTGGGGTGACTATACCAAACAGGAAGTGTGGTCTGCAGCAGAAGAGCTCAGAAGTAGACCAATAAGGGAGGAGGATGTGCAGGTTGGGGCTTCAAAAACTGGGTCCCATCTACTGGATTTATGTAGCCATTCAACACATATATCTATTGAGCACCTACTAGGTTCATAGCACTCTGCTAGGTGCCAGCGTGACAGCAGAGACAAGACACACACAGCACTACCCTACCAAGTTTTCAACCTGACAGCAAGAGAGAAGTGAATGTTCTCAGTCCAGGGACTCCTGGTGGTGACTGTAATGGACATGTGATCTGTATTTTCCTGCCCCATCTGAGGATGAAGACAGGTTGAGGCTTTAGGATAGAAGAGCTTGAGCCTCGTACAGTCCCCAGTAAGTCACCAGGCCAAGCTTTCAATCCAGATCATTTTTTATGTCTTTGCAAAAGACATACAAATATGACATTTAATTTAATGGATATTTGAAAATTTGGTTTGATCTATACTAGTCTGATTAAAGAGCTATTTGGCCATGTGATTCAACAATATAGAAGCTATTAAGTCACTGAAGGTCTAAAATTTGATTGTTGGTATATTACTGTGACAAAAGGAGTAGGGGAACGATAATTAGGTTCAACTATCTCAATTGTCTAAATGATTTAGAAGAATGCTGCAGGATCAGGGCACCTGCATAAACCTCTCAGTTCTCTCACTAACTACACACGTGAACTCTACTACTCTGAGGTTGAATTTCTTCCAACAGAAAAATGGAAAACTTGTCTAAACCACCAGTTGGATTTGAGGCCGAAATTATGTCCAAACACTTGCAATTTGTATAAGATAGTAACAACAAAGACAATACTATTACAATCTAAGTTTCTCTAGGAGTACTACCAGAAAATCATTGATTCATTCACATCATCCTAAACCTTCATATGCTAACACCTCTATATCCCATCCAAACTAAGTCTGGCTACCTCCCTGTCCTGCGCATCTCTCAAATTTGCCAACTGCATTCAACTCCCAGTCAAGCTGCCACACTAGTGTAGGTCATCTTGCATCACTCCCTGGCTCAAATACCAGGAGCGTTCTGGCTCCTCCTCACTCTGACTCCATGCTTAGACCAGAGCAGTCTTTTGAAAATGCAAATCTGATTCAGTCACCAAGAGGTGTCAAGGATGACACCCAGCTGGAAGGACACAGTCTCCATAAACTGAATGTGGGAAAACCGTGGGAGGAAAAGTTTCAAGGATACCATTAGCTGTTAACACACATTTTTGTTGTGATGATAAAGCAAGAAGATAGTTATTTTGTACTTTGAAAAAGTCTAACTGATTATATAAATACAGGATGTTCTTATCTACTTAAGTGTGTGTATTTTGCTCTCTGTGACCGTTATGACCGTTTGAAAAGATGAGTGAGGTATCCATAACAACTCTAGATTTTCACTGGCTAATTGTCTCTTTGGAAAATTGACCAAATAGAACACAATAGGCACTCAACAAATGTTTGTTGAATGAATAAAATGTGAGCCGCTGAGTTCTTATATGCAATCTCACCTTGGACAAATGAAAAAGCACTGAAGGAAGAACATTAGATACTTACCCCTTGGATTATATTTCAGAGAAGGGAAGAGGTACTAAGGACACATGGGGGGGGGGTAATTCTTATCCAGGAAGACATCAAAAAAAGTCCCAAGACCACAGGCCAATGCACAGTGGGACAAAACCATGTTGAGAAAAGTGGACTATTTGTGCTGAAGGGCAAAACAAGCTCTGAAATTATCAAAATGCAAATGAGGAAAGTAGACAAAGGGTGCAGCAATAGAATATATATTACACCATCAAGGGTTATACTAATATGAGAAGCAATGGGTCACACTTAATAAAGAACATTCTTTGGATGCATGACTGATTAAGGGCTGCTGAATGTTGCTGTTTTATTATTCTAAAGTATGCATAGAAAACATCAGAGAGTCCCGGTGCTTTCTTCCAACCTGGAATCCCAATAAATTCTTTCTGGAATCTTCCTTTTTATAGACATAAATCAGAATATATGTACACAATGATCTGTGCTAGAATAAAGAGGTATTTCATAAGCAAATCTTCAGAGCCCAAGAGGAGATATAAACATGGGCTTCACTCTAAGTCTATGATTTTAAAACAATGAGACATCTGAATTAAAATAACAATTTTAAAAGATATTTTGTGATGTGTTGGATGTATTTGCATAATTAAAGTAATAACCAATCATAGAATGAATAGGTAGATCAGCTTTTTTTAAAAAATTAAGAAGCCAGTTCTCACCCTTCCTCACCCACCCCTACTTTTGTAAATAGCAGAGGACATGGAGCATAATTCTTTTTTAGGAAGAATCACAAATCAAAGGGCACTAGTGCACAGTTCAAAATCTGAAAAAGGTGGTGGGGTGATGTCGAGTGGGCATAATGAGCACAGCCGCTAGTGGAAAGCAGCCTCTGCTGAAAACTGGCTACCTTTAAGACCACTTTAAAAGGCAAATCGCTGAATGCCTGGCGTCTCCAAAGAAGAACAAGCATTAGTAACTTACAAATGTTTCCCTTGGCATTTCAAGGCAAGCAACTATAGAAAAATCAGAGAAAGAGCTGTCACAGGTTCCTGGAATGTTCTCCTGGGAAAGGATCTTTACAATGTCCTAATTCAGGTCCTCACTTTTCCAGCAGAGGAGATTAAATTGGAAGATGAGTATGATTTGCCCAGTGGTCCAGAAGCAGCCCTACCACCCCCATCCACCTCAACTACTTTCTTGAAAATTATTTTTTTTTAATGTAAGGAATGGATTTTGGAGGACACAAATTCCACTGTGTCAAGGAAAATTCAGTACATTAGCAGATGACAGAAAAACTGCAGTGTCCCATCTCAAATTGACACATTTTTTAAGTGGAAAATAAATGTCCAAAGACTGGAGTAAGTTAAACCTGCTGCCTGACTCCTTCCTGGAGGGAGCAGTCAGAATCTTCAGAGGTAGTACTCATTCCTCAGAGACAGCTTTTTCTTCTTCTTCTTTCATCTCTTTCCCTTTTCTCTTTCAAAAAATAATCTAGTATTGGGATTTGGCCAGTCATTAACCTTGAAATCTTGACTCCTTTAAAGAAGCTAAACCACATGAGCTTTTTGTCTATTGTGCTCCCTGCGGTACCTGCAGCACCTAGCACGGTGCCTGGCACATAGTAGGTCCCCAATAAATATTTGTGGAATATTTGAGTCAACAAGGAGAAGAGAGGCCACCACGAGGAAAGGAAAGAGTCTGAGGGAAGACCCCTTGGCATTCTCTTGTATTAAAGTGCAACATTAATGATACCGTGCAACATTCTGCCCCGCTACAAACTCGGAGGGAAATGCGCAGCCCTTTTCCAGGGAGGAAAGCGGCTGCACCCCAACGCTCCCTGAAGCATTTCTCCGGCAGATCCGCTCGCCACACACTCAGATCATGAAACTGCCTTGCCTTCCGGCCAATTCTATTCCGGTCCTTTCAGCATATCTGATCAAACGCTAAATGGGCGACCTGGGCCCAGCCCTAGAAGCTCCTTCGCAGCCCTGGTCAACGAGGAGACGAAAGGTACAGCTCTGGGTCTCGGCCGCAGTGTCCACGGCGCGGGGCAAAGGAACATGGACTCCAGGGTTGGGGGCTCCCTTCCCTTCTAAGGGATTTCGGGAAGCACAACTGAGTTACTGAGCAGGTGGCACTTCGGGGTGACGCACCCGGTAACCCCCACCCCAGCCGAAGACCTCTGGGGAGCCACGAATCCCATCACCCCCGTGCTGTTTTTTCCTGGGCCGGCCAAGTGGCGCCCCCTGTTGCCTACAAGCGCGCCGGGACACTCACCGCGTAGTGCAGCTGGGGTTTCTTTCCGCGGTACGCCGGGTCCCCCATATCGCCACCGGGAGGAGTGACGGGCACTCGGATGCAGCCTGGGGTCGCGGCGTCTCTCCAAGGACCCCCTACTTCACTGCCATCCCGGGGCAGTCCCCGGGTGCGAGTCCTACTCCGTGCGTGCCGAGCGCTGTGCAAAGCGCCCTGGCTCAGCGTCCCGCCTCTGAGCCGGTGGGGACCTGGAGGAGGCGGCGGCGGCGAAGGGGGAGGGGGAGGAGGAGGAGGGAGCGGCCGAGTCTGATGCGATGGGCGGGCGTTTAATTCCTTCCGCTCCTGGCTGGTCCCTGTTGCGGCCGCCGCTGACAGCTGTTGGGGGCTGCAGTGACCAAGCGCGCCCACGACAGGTGTCCGGCTGGCCGACGCTCCTGCCTCCCGCCACCCCGCCTCTCCCCGGGCCCGTAGGACCCTGGCTCCTGAGGCTGGGACTGCTAAAGCCTTCAACACCAGCAAGAAGGCGAGCGTGTGTTTCCAAGAAAGACTTCCACTAACTTTGAAGGAGGTGTGGGTCTGACGCTGGAAGGCGATTCAGACCTTCTCCTTGGGAGGGCGGAGTTTCAGTTTTTGGAAAGCCCTCCTTTGGGAGCGTCTCAAAAGCAGGGACACTTAGAGAGGGCAGGACCCAGAGGGACCAAGGGAAAATGCTGTGGGGAGGAGGCTAAACTGGATGCTGGTCTGAACTGGCCACTTAAGGCGGGCCTGAGTACCAGCGGGCTTGCAGGACACACTGTAGGCTCACAATAACACCCAAAACTGCCCTCTGCTCTGAAATTCCTTCATGGAAACCTGCACTTTAAACCACCTTGGAGAAGATCACCAAGTTCCCTTCCCAGCTCTAGCATTCTGTAATTTATCATAGCCTCCCACAAGCTGAGTCTAGACAAAAGCAGGATCTGGGGACAGACTGGAGACTCCAGACCCATGAAATCAATCCAAGTCCAAGAGAGATGGCTATAAGGTGGTAGATGTGTTTGGGGGTGGCCTGTGCCCATTTGTTAGGGTTTCACTGTACTAAGCTCGTTGAGTGATCCTTCACCTTCTCTGTGTAGGGGAAGGGGGCAGGAAAGTAAGATGCTGTCTCTGTGGTTGAGCTCTTACAATTTAGTTGAATTGATTATCCACTGGCAAATAATATTTTAAAACAATTGGCAGCATCATTGTAATGGAAATGCAAAGCCAAGGTGCAGGTGTCCTGAGGTACCTACCTTTAGATAATCCCACAACAGTTTTCCACCCAGAAAACTACAAGTGTACATGCTAAAGCTGATCATATGTCTATCATCTGACCCACTAAATTCCACTCTTAGATATATAGATAAATGAGTGTAAATTGCCTCCTTATATACAAGAATATCCATATTATCTTTAGATATAATCGCCCAAAATGAACACATTCCAAATGTACATCAGCCAGTGCATGAGAAACTGTGGTCTATGCACACAACAGAACCACCCAACAATAAAAAAGGAAAATGCTACCAATGCACACAACGTGGACTAATATCACAAATATTATGTTTAATATCACAAGTATTATGTTACAGTGTGTACAGTGGTGCACACTGTAAGATTCCATTTATTTATTCTGCAACTGAGTTGCAAATGTTGAAGTGCAATAGGCAAATGGGACCCATAATGATAGAAGTCATAATAGTGGTTACTAAGGTGAGGTGGTGGTTTTGACCAGGAAGGGGGTACAGGGAACCTTCTAGAAAGCTGAAAATCCTCTATATCTTGATCTGTATGCCAGCTACTGTAGTATACCCATATGTAAACTTTCATTGAGTGGTATAGTTGAGATTGGTGTAATTTACACCCTTCGTTATGTGTATTTTACACTGCAATAAAAAATAAAAATAAATTTAAAATCAATCCTCTGCCAAAAACACGAACTTCCAGACAGAGTGTTGCCTGTCTTAAATCAATTAAACTATTTGCCCAGGTCTCTCGTTCTCCCTGAAGCCTGCCCTTCCCAGGTCTCCTTTCCTCTGCTATGTGAGAGAACAGAGCATGCCCATTCACCTTGGAGTCCCTGCTCTGTGACATGTCCAGACAGAGCTAAAAAAATGACGCATTAAAGTCCCCTGTTTACCTTCACTCTACTCTGCTGCTGAAAACAACCTTTAGAGCAAAATCATCAAAGAATAAGGCAGAAAACAAGCAGCGCAATCTTCACCATTCAGCATCTTTTAGACCATTGCAGTCAGAGGACCCTACTGGGGACATGTGCATACAAATAAAATTTAATGACTTTGACAGGTTTCAGTTAGGGACTTTTGCTTCACTGTGGTCTATTCAAAAATATGGATTCCCCAGCCATAGAACTTTTTCTTCTGTCATACCTGAAATTAAGCCCCTGAAACTAGAAATTCCTTTCCCTTAAAAAGAACTGTTAAATTATTAATATACTTAAACAATACGAGGTGGGTCTCTCGGTTTTAAAAACCTTAACCAGTCTTTTGGTCATTACCCCTGAGTAAGTTACCTCTTAAAACTGGGTCATTTTAGATTTTGTTTGTATTCTTTCTTTAAAAAATGTATTAAGTCACTAAACAACATACTTGAAAGCCAAAAATAATCCATCATTCTCGAACAGTGTTCTTACATTTTAGGAATGACTTCTGCCTTCTAGCATATTTCTTGCTAAAGTGTCATTGCTAAGTCAGAGTAAAATTTTCAAGTGTGATAGGGTTGGATTTTTTTTATGTCAGAAAGGATTTGTGAGATAGGGCAAAGCATTTAAGAAAAGAAACTATCAGCCCATGCTGCATGATTCTTAAGTCACCTCAGAATGAATCATCCACCCCGTCAATTCCTAGTCAATTTGTTCAAAGCTCAAAGCTTCAGAAAGGACCTAGAAGATTGTGCAGAACTCTAAGAGGTCGATTCAATCTTAAACAATCCGAATGTCATCCATTAATTCTATTTAAATATATTTCAAAGTATGTTTTAAACATCACTCTAATCAAAATCTATTTTGTGTGCCCAAGTATTCTTCCTATATTTGTTCACTTATTCAATAAATGTCTTATTTGTTTATTTAAAAATTTGTATAAATTTATCAGGTACAAGTATAATTTTGTTACATGCATAGATTGCATAGTGGTGAAGTCAGGGCATTTAGTGTATCTGTCACTTGATTAACATACATTGTAGCCATTAAGTAATGTCTCATCATTTAACCCCCTCCCATTCCTCCACCCTTCTGCCTATCATTCCACACTCTATTAATATTTTTCAGTGCTTACTGTGCACAGGTATTGTTCTACGTCGACTCAACTATATATTAACATGGCATGTGGTTTCAAAATTCAGATTTGATCTTTTGGGATGATAGAGAGAGGTAAAAAAGGAGAAGTACATAAAACCTCACTCAAAAGGAGTCTGGATTTCACCTAATTTGTTGGTTAAGGCTTGCTTAGCGAATGTTCTCTTTCGGTTAGTCTTCTTTTAAATAAATAAATAAATAACTTTCCCTGATGTTTATAATTCCCCCCAGAGAGGACTTAAAAATAATCTCTAAGAGTTACTCTACCAGCATCACCTTTAAGAAAAAAAGGTGTCATGCTAGCAGTGGAATTTCCACGTCTTCCTGTCCCCAAACGTTAGAGCATTTCCAGGACTGAAGACTGCCAGGTCTGCCAGAACATTTAAATTAAAATCCTCGTTTGCATTTACTCTGCCTGCCTATAGGTTGAGTTAAAATTTTCCATATTTAGTGCCAACCCAAGGGCAATTATTTTTTTCAGGAAAACTTTACCTAAATCTTTGGAAGCAAATTCAACTTCAGAGTTTAGGAGGAGCTGATCTCTCATCTGAGCACTAAAATCCACTTAGGATCAGACAACAAGGCCCTCCCCCGGAAGTCCAGTCTTACCATTGTTAACGGAGTGGCCATGAGACCCTCTTGAATGGGGAACCTCTTCCCTGAAACTCAGTGGCTGCACTCTGCCATCCTACTGTCCTGTTAATCTAGCTGCTAGAGTATTTTTAAAAGTTTGAAGTAGAAGAAGAAAATTTGAGGTCAAGGAATAGAATATTGCTAAGTACCTCAGACTCCCCGTGTCCCTCAGCTGTGTTTCCCTCCCCCCTCCTAGTGGCGGACACTGTCCCATCTTTCATGGACTTCACTTTCTTGCTTTCCTTTTACGGCAGGGTTTCTCAACTCCAGCACTGTTGACATGTGGGGATCAGTCATTCCTTGTGGTGGAGGCTGTCCCATGCATTGGAGAATGTTTAGCAGCATTCCTGGCCTCTACCCACTAGATACCAGTATTATTCCCTCTCTGCCAATTGTGACAACCAAAAAGGTCTCCTGTCATTGCCAAACGTCCGCCAAGGGGTGGGGAAGAAGCAAAATCACCCCTGGATGAGAACCACTGCTTTAAAGGAAGTTATGCTTCCATAAATATTAGAGCTCGGTGTTGCCTGTCTTCTAACTGTATGTAAATGTATTCATAAGTATGTTTTCATTATATCTGACTTATTTTGCTCAACATTATGTTTGCAAGGTTCACCCACGTAGCCGTACGTAGCAGTTGTTTATTCGTTCCTGCTGCTTTCTAGTATTCCATTGTATGTGTTTACCACTGTTTATCTTTTTAAGTGCTGATGAACATTTGTGTTCTTTCCAATTTTGGACTGCTGAAAACCACACTGCCTACACATCATTATGCATATCTCCCTGGGCACATGTGTGTGCATTTTTACAGGGTGCAAATCTCGAAATAGAATTGCTGGGTCATAGACATGCATATCTTCAATGTTACTAGACGATGCTCAGCAGTTTTCCAAATTGATTGTATTAATTAGAATCTTTATTTACACTACCATATAAATAGACGAAAAATAGTTTATATAAAGACTGAACATAGTTTAGAGTTGTCTCTCTTTTAGGTTTTTTTTTTGTGTGTGTATGTGGAATTACAAAGGATGAGATTAAAGAAATCAAACTCCAGGATCAGGAAGGAGAGTTGTGGAAATTGCATGTGTCTCCTATAAGTGAAGAAAGACTTACCAATCCTACTGGGGTTGGCAATGCCATTGCTGACTTCACCCAAATGCATGGGCAGGAGCAATGGACACACTGGATGTGCTTTTGAGGAAGGGTAACTCATTAGGCAGACGTTTGGCATACCAGGGGGAAAACTCTCAGTGCACCAAATATAAACATATGTGCCACTTCAGGAATTACTGTTTTGCTCTCCAGTCATAATTTCTTCCCTTTCTTTTAAATCTACCAGGGATATGGAGACAGGAAAGATCCAAGGACAAATGAAGGGCTCCGTTCCTTTCACCAGATAGATTAGAGAGACAACCTCCAGCCTGAAAACAGAGCTGAGTCAATGACTAGGAAATGCGGAATTTTTGGTGGTCCCAAGAATGATTCCTGGAGCTGCGGTCACATAGAAGATATGGAGAAGAGAGAGGAGATCACCCTAGTACAGCCTAGACCTGTAGTACAGCTTAGATCTAGACCTAGTACAGCCTAGACCCTAGTATTGCCTTCGACCTCAATTCCTAGTACAAAGAACACCACAAAGTTATGCATCAACTAGAGCTGGATGTAGGGTATAGAGGGCAGAGATGCAGCTCAACACCTGCAAGAATGTGATGATACCAGAATGCAGGGAAGGAAGATGAGTGAAAAAGGGTGAGGATAAACTGACCAGTGCAATAAATTCTATTTTGTGTCATTTGCTTGTTCTGTTCTTGCTATTTTAATATTTTCACTGAAGAATTGTTACTCAGTGCCAAGAAGCCAAGGAGAATGCCTTTGAAACACTCCCACAAAGAGATGTTTCTACAACAAATGGTCTATTCAGGGGTCATTGGGCAAAAAGAAGAGGCCACAATCCCTCCAGCTATGACTTTCCAAATAATAGTTTGGGAATCAATAAATGACTTTTCATTCATATCCATAATCGAATGTTGGTCTATTGGCTTTACCCCTATGATCATAACTTCCTTCTGTCTGTATGGTGTTTGGGGTATCTACAGCTTGCAGAATTCCCATGACAATGCCAACACTGCAGGTGCTAGAATTACTATTTGAAATGATAATGATTCCACTGTTTATTGAGCACTTTCATCACCTACCCTTTGCTCAACTAGATAATTTGCAAACACCAGATCTGAATCCTTATAACAATAGTGCGAGGAAGGTATGACTGTCTCCATTTTATTCATAAGGGCAATTAACTTGTTTTGCACATCTAATAAATGATGGAGTGGAGATGTACACAGAAACTGGACATTTATCTCTTTGTAGGCCGTTCCAGTATGTTTCAAAGTAGAGATTCTTTTTGAGAAGTCAGACTCAATCATTAGATTGCCTGTGCCCCATCCATGCCTCCTAGACAAGTGTTCTCCACTGGGGATGATTTAGACACCAAGGGATTACTTAGAAACATCTAGAACTAGCTTACTGTGACAAATAAGGGGAAAGATTGTTGTTTGTATCCAGTAGGTGGAGACCAGAGGATGCTGCTAATCATTCTACATTGCATAGGACAGCCTTCACAACAAAGCATAATCTGGTCCCAAATGTCTAGAGTACCAAGATTGAGAAAACTTTCATTGACATAAGAAATTCATCCTTTAGTAATTTCCACTTAGTAGTGTATTTCTCACCAACAACACATTTTTTTAAAAGAGATGTGGGTCTTGCACCACCCAAGAAAACAAAAAGAAAGTTTTCCAGAGCAGAAGAGTAGGTTGAGTCCTGGGACTTGTATGCAAGTCTTCACCTAACACAGTTTGTTGTTAGAAGGCTAGTAGATCAGGTAAAATTTGGCATTTGTGTGACCCAAACGGACAACTATGGAGGTCTTTGAAGCACTTGACTAGTCACCCAAAGAAACCACTTTTATAACCTCAAAAAAAGCCCTGGCTTCAGAAACTCAGTAGTAGTACAAATGATGTCACCTAGCATTACACTGGTGCCTGGATGTTTCGAAGGAATTTTGCCTATATTGGTGTCTGTTCCCCCCCAATTAATCTATCTAGTGATTATGATAGGGAGCAGAACATATAAGGCAAACATTAAGAATTTGTTGTCAGGAGTGTAATAAAATGAGAAGAATAAAACAGAATGTCCTTCTCTTGCCAAGTCACTTAACCTGTCTGTGTCTCATTAATCCAACAAATAGAGAGGGCAAGCCAGGGAGTTCCAGATCCCCAAGGAATGCTTGGTACATAAAGGTTAAGCACCAACAGTTTAGCAGAGCCTTCTTCACGTTACCGTATAGTGAGTACCAGCCCAAGAAACCTGCTCCAAGTCTCATTTTTTGATCCCTTTTCTTTGGGACCATGATTTATGAAGGTTGTTCTCAATCAGGGATAAATCTCCTCAAAGTATATTTGAAAATATCTGGAAGCATTTTTGGTTGTTGTAATTCCAGGGGAGGGAAAGCTGCTACTGGTAGGCAGAGGTCAGAGATACTGATCAACATCCCCAGTGCACAGGACAGCTCTCACTATACAAAGCAAAGAACTATCTGGTCCCAAATGTCAATAGTGCCAAGGTTGAGAAATCCTGCTTTATGGATAAAAATGTTCTGGTCAATTTTAATAAATCAGGATCTAAGCATCAGACTAGAACTTTTTCATTATTCCCACTTTGGTTGCCACCTTTCTTTATGTTCATGCACACAGCACAGATGAAAAGGCACTACTTGGAAAGATGATAAGATTCCTTCTCCCTTTCAGTGAAAGATACAACAAGAGGAAAAGGGATCAGAAGGAAATGGTTAATCAGTGTCTCTGAAATTGTGGTCTTTAAGACCATGGGCATCAGTACCACATGGCGTGGGTTTTAAAAAATAGATTGCAATGAGCCAGGCATGGCTTATGCAATGAGCCAGGAGGCTGAGGCAGAGGATTGCTTGAGTTCAGGAGTTCGAGGCTGCAATAAGCTACGATAGTGCCAGAGCAAAATTCTGTCTCTAACGTCCCAAGACACACTGATCTGGAATCCCTTGAACCACTCCAGGATTGACATTTTTAGCAGGACTCCTTGATTGTTATGTACAACACAGTTTGAGAACCACTGATGTAGTGGTAATAAGATGCAGAAATGGACACTTAGAAAGGTCGAGTGACTTGTCCAGGGTCATGTGGCTAGCATAAGACAATGCCAGAAGTCATCTTGAGCTCTGGATTCAATGTTAAGAGAAGGTGGTAAATATCCATAAGTGTATGACTAACAAGCAACCATCAGATCACTCACAGCTATTGAAGAAAAAAAATGAACCTAACACTTGGCCCAGCTCAGCATAACTCAGAGCCTGCTAAGTAACGTGCTACATTTTCCTGTGGTTTTGTCAAGTTTTCTCCCCCATTGTCTTCATGACTAAGAATAAAAAGAATGCTACACAAGCTTTCTTTCAAAGCTCTTAAGATAACCAGTTTCCATTAAATTTTACTTTTCAAAACCATGGAATTCTTTTTTCTCACATTAACACATCAGGAAATGACGAATGTATATAAAAATTATGCAAGTTATTAGTCCTTTTGATTTTCCAAAGGGAAAACCCCGTCAGAGTCTACTGAAAAGCCTCCTTACCCAGAAAATAATTTGTTGTCTACCATCTTGGCAAAATAAAATTATGTCCCACTAGTTCCCTGTCGTTGATGGGAAAGTCTGTCTGGGACTTGGAACACAAGAAATCTGTTTTGTACATCATAATAGATAATGTGACAACCTCAAAGCTATCAGTTTGCATTTCTGTAAGTCCCATTTGTGCAGTGGAATGATTGAAAGAACAGAAGATATTTGGCCCATGAAAGTTGAAGTAGGACATGAAGAAGATGAATGATTTGAAGGGATGTCATGCATAAGAAAGGAAACCCTTGTCCATTTTTCTTCAGAAGAAAGGTGGACAAGAACCAAGGGTGGAAGTTATGAAGACTCAGATTTTGGCTGAACATAAAAAAGAACTTTCTATACCTCAGCTAGCAACTCTACTTCTAGGTAAATAACCAAGAGAAATGAAAACATGTCCACAAAAATTTGTGCACAAATGTTCATAGTAGAATTATTCATAATAGTCAAATGGTGGAAACAACTCAAATGTCTATCAACTGATGAACACACAAACATAACATGGTATATCTATACAATGAATGACAACTTGCCAATAAAAAAAGAATGAAGCACTATTACATAATACAACATGAATGAACCTTGAAAACTTTATGCTAGTTGAAAGAAGTCAGTCCAAAAGACCACATACTGTATGATTTCACTTATATGAGATATCCAGAGTAAGAAAATTTACAGAGAGAAAGAGTACATGCGTGGTTGTCTAAGACTGGGAAGATGGCGATTTGAGGAGTTGAAGGGATGATAGCTAAAGAGTGCATGGTTTCTTTTCAGAATGGTGACAATATTCTAAAATTGATCGTAGTGATGGTCACAACTTTGTGCTAAAACCCACAAAATTGTTTTCTTTAAATTGTTCATTTAAATTGTTCACTTTGAATGAGTGAATTGTATGGCATGTGAATTCTATCTCCATAAAGTTGAAGGAAGGGAAAAAGGAAGGAAGGAAGGAAGGAAGGAAGGAAGGAAGGAAGGAAGGAAGGAAGAAACGAGGGAGGGAGGGAGGGAAGGCTGAATTTTTTTTAAAGATGTGGGGTACAATTCAAGTTTAGGTATACAAATGGTCATTATGCAGGTTCCCTTGTTGATGAGGTATGTTCCCCCCACTTCCAATCCCTGACAGTTTCCCACTACTGCCAATACATTTCTTACAGTATTATGATAATCATTCGAGGTCCACTTATGAGTGAGAGCATGTGGTGCTCAGTTCTTTGTTTCTGTGATAGATCACTGAATATTATAGACTCTAAGTCCATCTAAGTTGTTGCAAAATTCATAATTTTGTCCTTCTTTATGGCTGCATAATATTCCATCATGTATATGTACCACATTTTTTAAAATCCAGTCCTCCTTCGATGGGCAACACAGTTGGTTCCATGTTTTTGCTATTGTTAATAATGCTGCAATAAACATGCATGTGCAGGTATCTTTATTATACAGTGATTTGAGTTCCTCTGGGTATATTCCCAGAAGGCGGATTGTGGGGTCGTATGGAAGGTCGATTTTTAGATCTTTTAAGAATTGCCAAACTGTTATCCATAGAGGTTGTACTAGTTTACGCTCCTAGCAACAGTGTAGAAGTGTTCCCTTTCCCTGCATCCTTTCCAGCATCTGTTGTTTTTTGTTATTGATGATGGCCATCCTGACTGGAGTTAGGTGGTATCTCAGTGTGGTTTTAATTTGCATTTCTTTGATGACTAGTAAGGCTGAGCATTTTTTCATGTATCTGTTGGCTGCTTGTATGTCTTCTTTTGAGAAGTGTCTATTCATATCTTTGACCACTTTTTTTTTCAGTCTTTGAACCTACGCCAGACTTTATGGTCTAGCTTTACTAGTTTGCATTGGGCCATCTTGCCAGAAATGGAGTTATTCCCATCAGTCCTAATTTAAGTTAGACTCTACAAATACTTGGTGAGCCCCTATTCTGTGCTGGAAATGATCTAGGCCTTAAAAAGGCTAGATAGAGAGTATATCCTATTCTCTATACCTCAGTATTGGACATATAGAGGGGCTTAAAACTAAGTGTTAATGAGAGTTCCCCTTTCTCCACATGCATGCATGTATTTGAAATTTTTTGTCTATTTGATAACTATTCTAACTGGGGTAAGATGATATCTCATTATGGTTTTGATTTGCATTTCCTTGATGATTAGTGCTGTTGAGCATTTTTTCATATACCTATTGGCCATCTGTACATCTTCTTTTGTGAAATGTCTATTCAGATCATTTGCCCATTTTTAAATTGAATTATTTGGTTTTTTTTTCTATTGAGTTGCTTGAGTTCCTTATATATTCTGGTTACTAATCCCTTGTTGGATGAATGGTTTCCAA
>CAUYQG010188798.1:0-12012 GCA_963574415.1 Tarsius wallacei | reverse complement strand
GAGGTGTGCCCCCTCCTCCAGCAGATTCCCACTACCGCCAATCCCCTTCCTATAGTATTATGATAATTGTTTAAGGTCTGCTTATGAGTGGGAACATGTGGTACTCAGTTCTTTGTTTCTGTGATAGATCACTCAGTATTACAGACTCTAAGTCCATCCAAGTTGCTGGGAAGTTCATAATTTTGTCCTTCTTTATGGCTGCATAATTCCATCATGTATATGCACCGTATTTTTTTGGTCAAGTCCTCTTCAATGGGCAGCATGGTTGGTTCCATGTTTTTGTTATTGTGAATAATGCGTGCAATAAATATGTGTGTGCAGGTATCTTTTTCATAGAGTGATTTGAGTTCCTCCAGGTATAATCCAAGTAGGAGGATTGCAGGGTCATGTGGAAGGTTGATCATTTAGGAATTGTCATACTGTTTTCCACAAAAGCTATACTAGTGTACACTCCCACGAACAATGTAGAAGTGTTCCTTTTTCCCCACATCCTCTCCAGCATCTGCTGTTTTTTGAGTTATCGAGAAACCCACAGCCAACATACTGCTATACAGAGAGAAATTGGAGCCATTTCCCTTGAAAACCGAAACAAGACAAAGATGCCCACTCTCACCCCTCCTGTTCAGCATAGTATTGGAAGTCCTAGCTAGAACAATCAGACAAGAGAAGAAAATCATGCTCATCCAAATAAGAAATGAGGAAGTCAAATTATCCCTCTTTGTAGATGACATGATTCTATACCTCAAAAACCCTAGAGAATTTGTCAAAAACCTTCTTGCACTGATAAAGGACCTTGACAAAGTCTCAGGGTATAAAATAAACGTGAAAAAGTCAGTCGAATTCCTATACACCAACAATAAACAAACAGAAACCCAAATAAAAAGCACTATCACATTCACAATAGCCACAAAAAAATCAAATACCTTGGCATCTTCCTATCCAGAGACGTGAAAGACTTTTACAACAAAAACTACAAAACACTGCTCAGAGAAATCAAAGATGACACAAACAAATGGAAAAATATTCCATGCTCATGGATTGGAAGAATCAACATTGTTAAGATGTCCATCCTACCCAAGGCAATCTACAGATTTAACGCAATACCCATTAAATTACCAGCAGCACGCTTCTCAGACCTGGAAACAATATGGAATTCATATGGAAACATAAATGACCATGAATAGCCAAAAAAATCCTCAACAAAAGAAACAAAGTGGGAAGTATCACACTTCCAGACTTTAAACTTTAGGCTATAGTAATCAAAACTTTATAATACTTATATAATAATAATTATATACAATATAAATATATTAAATATATTAAATTAAAAAATATTAAATGAAATTATAAAATTACATTAAATATAATCTAATATATAATATAATAATTTTTACAATAATCAAAAGTTTAAAATTAAGGCTACAATAATCAAAATGTCCTGGTATTGGTACAAGAACAGGCATATAGACCAATGGAACAGGATAGAAATTCCTGAAGCAAAACCTCAGTTTTCAAGCAACTCATCTTCGACAAAGCCTCTACCACCAACCACTGGGGAGAGGAGAACCTATTCAGTAAATGGTGCTGGGAAAATAGACTGACTATATGCAGAAGATTAAAACAAGACCCCTACCTATCACCATACACAAAAATCAACTTTAAATGGATCAAAAACCTAAACATAAAACTTCAAAGTATAAGAACCCTAGAAAATGCAGGAGATACCCTTATGGAAATTGGAACTAGCAACCAATTCCTGATCAAAACCCCAAGTGCCCATGCCATAAGAGATAAGATGGACAGTGGGACCTCATCAAACTGAAAAGCTTCTGCAAAGGCAAAGAAACCATCAAGAGAGTGGGGAGACAGCCCATGGATTGGGAAAAAATATTTACCAACTGTATATCTGACAAAGGCCTAACATCTAGGATTTACAAGGAATTCAAAGGTGCCTAAAAGAAAAAAAACAAACAGCCCCATTACAAAGTGGGCAAAAGATACGAATAGACACTTCTCAGAAGAAGATTACGAGCAGCCAACAGATACATGAAACAACGCTCAGCCTCATTAATCATCAAATAATTGCAAATTAAAACCATACTGAAATAATACCTAACTCTAGTCAGGATGGCTATCATCAATAACTCAAAAAACAACAGATGCTGGAGAGGATGCAGGGATAAGGGGACACTTCTACACTGTTGGTGGGAGTGAAAACTAGTACAACCTCTGTGGAAAACAGTTTGGCGATTCCTAAAAGATCTAAAAATCAACCTTCCATATGACCCCACAATCCCCCTTCTGGGAATATACCCGGAGGAACTCAAATCACTCTATTAAAAAGAAACCTGCACACACATGTTTGTTGCGGCATTATTCACCACAGCAAAAACATGGAGCCACCTGTGCTGCCCATTGAAAGAGGACTAGATTTTTTAAAATGTGGTACATATACACAATGGAATATCATGCAGCTATAAATAAGGACAAAATTGTGAACTTCGCAGCTATTTGGATGGACTTAGAGTCTATAATACTGAATGATCTATCACAGAAACAAAGAACTGAGTACCACGTTCACACTCATAAACAGATCTTGAACAATTATCATAATACTGTAAGAAAGGGATTGGCAGTAGGGATAATGAACATTTGTATACCTAACCCTGAATTGTACCCCACATCTTTAAAATAAAAAATAAAAAAAATTAATTTACAATAAAATTGATTATTTTAAAATGAACAACTCAGTGACATCAACGTTGTGCAACCACTAACACTGAATTCCAAAACATTTCTATCACTCCAAAATAAAACCCCGCATCCTTTAATTAGTTCTCCCCAATTCTCCGTGCCCCTAGCCCTGGCAACCAATAATCCGTTTTGTCTCCATGGACTTACCTATTCTGGACATTTTGTGGCAATAAAACTTAACCCCCAGTGCAGTGGTATTAAGAGGTGGGAACTTTAGGAGGTGATTAGGTCACGGGGGTAGAGTCCTCATGAATGGGACCAGCCCTCTAAAAGAAGCCCGAGAGAGCATGTTTGCTCCTTCCATCACGTTGAGACATAGTGAGGGGTTGGCAGTCTGCAACCCAGTGAAGGGCCCTTACCACAACCTGACCGTGCTGGCACCCTCATCCTGAATTTTCTAAGATCAGGGAGCTATGAGAATAAATCTTGCCTAGAAGCCCCAGTTCATGATATTTTGTTACAGCAGCCTGAGCGAACTCTTGTAAATGAGTGCCCCTGTGAGCTGTTAAGAAGGATATTGCTCCTGTGAGGAGCACCTTCCTACGTAGATCCTGAACCATTCCATGTAGGTCTCATTTCCTTGCACCGTGACCATCACATGGGGCTAACTTCTGGATGTTACATAATCTGCGAGAACTTCTCAAGGATTCCTGATGCAAGAATGCCTGGCCTTATTCTGCTGGCAAGCTGGGGCTTCTGTTCTTGTCCTTCTGAATGGTTGGTATGTGTCCTGCTGTAGTCTTTTTTAAAAATTTAATTTAATTTAATTTTAAAAGTGTGGGGTACAATTTAGGGTTAGGTATACAAATCATCACTATGCAGGTAGCCTTGTCGATGAGGTGTGCCTCCCGCTCCCTCCCCTGGCAGTTTCCCGCTACAGCCAATCCCTTTCTTATAATATTGTGATAATTGTTCAAGGCCCAATTATGAGTGATGCTGTCGTCTTATGAGTCAATCTTTGACATTGTACCGGGCTCAGGAGAGGCTGGCTTTCATCTTATAACCAATGAGGAGCCAACCCTTACATCTGTAAATACTTCATCTTTTTAATTCCTTTTCATATATACTGGCAATGCTCAGACAACGCTGTTAACATTGAAACTGAGACCAGAGTGGTTAGGTAATTTGCCCAAGTTTGCTCAGGAAGTTAGTGGTAATCAGGGCTCTTTTCCCTTCTCAGACAGCCCAGTTGTTTGGCAGCATTTGTCTAAAGTGCAATTCAGATCAGTGCTCATATCTTTAGAGAATCTTTATAGTTACAAACATCCAACCTAAGTTATAAACATCCAACCATCCAACAACTACTTACTAACTTCCTGCTAGGCACTACATATTTAAGAATCTCTACCCTATGGGTAACTGCATTTTATCTCTATCTCTTACAGTGCTTCTGTATTTTGAAAGAGACACATGGCCAGGATGAGAGAAAGGAAAATAACAGTATAATAGGAATTTAAAACAGGAGCATTATCTTAGCACCTTGAAAAGGCAACAGTAGGAAAGCAAGAAAATGGTCAAAAATGATAAAGATGTGCAAGAAAGGCACAGGAACCAGTTTGAAGGGACTCCCCTGGCCAGATCCAGGACAATTTAAGCAACAAAATAAATACTGATGGTAATGAGTTGTAGCCTATAGAATAAAACAGAAATCCATGAGTCCCTACTTAGGCCAACGAATAAATGGAAACATTGAACGTTTGATGAGGAACAAGTTTAGATAGTTTCAAGGTATCCCAACACACATAATTCTTATCATTACAAAAAGAGTAACTATGGGAGAAAACTTGGCAGACACCACTGTAATCAAGTGATGACAAGGAACAGCATCAGTAATGGGACAAGCGAAATCTTGGGCTACTGGATAAATACAATGAGAAGAATGTAATATGTCTTCTGTGATTTCCTGCCAAAGAATAATACCTGAATCTGATGAGACAGAAATCAAGCCCAAATTGAGGGGCATTCTACAAAATAATGGTCATCATCTTGGAAAGTGCTGTAGGTAATGAAAGTCAAGGAAAGACTGAAGGAGGCTAAAGAGACATGAGAACTGCATGCAGCTTGTGATTCTGAACTGGATTCTTTCATTGTGAAGGGCATTATTGGTACAGTTGATGAAACTTGAATGGGGTTAGAAGATTAGATGGTGGTAACGTACCAATGATGATGTCCTGACTTTGATGGTTGTATTATGGCTATGTAAGAAAATGTCCTTGTGTGTAGGAAATACAAAGTATTTACGGGTGTCAGGGGTTAGGTTGGAAATTCACATCCAAGTGGTTCAGGAAACTTTTCTTGATGTTGTACTTACAACCTTTCTGAAACTTGATTTTTGTTACAAAATTTTAACAATTTAATGTTAAGACAGTTTTTTAGAAAGTAAATTATGCCAAGAATATGAAAATATGCTCAACATCCTCAGTCATTAGGCAAATGCAAATCAAAACCACAATAAGATACCACTTCAAACCCACTAGGATGGCTAGAATCCAAAAAAGTGGAAGATAACAAATGTTGGTGAGGATGTAGAGAAATTGGAACTATTGCTGGTGGGAATGTAAAATGGTTTTAAACAGGTACTCAAAAAAACACGGGTATATGTGTTCGTAGCAGCACTATTCACAATAGCCAAATGATAGAAACAGCCCAAAATAACAAAGGTCCATCAGCAGATGAGTGTATAAACAAAAGTTTATCATAATGGAATATGATTCAGCCATAAAAAGGAATGCAGTACTGACATCTGCTGCAACATGATTGAGCCTTGAAAACACGGTTCTAAGTGAAAAAAGATGGTCACAAAAAACTGATCCCATTCATGAGGACTCCAGCCCCATGATCTAATCACCTCCTAAAGTCCCCATCTCTTAATTCTACTGCATTGGGGGTTAAGTTTCAAAATATAAATTCTGTGGGGACACAAGCATTCAGACCATAATAGTCACCAAAACTTGAGAAAGCCCAAAGTATGGTGTCTACATCAGGTATTTAAAGTTCATTCCTAGCTGCTTCCTGTCCATATGTAATTCACCCATCAGGGGACATTGTTACCATAAGCACATTGCCCGGCAATATAGTTGACATACAGCATCTTATCTGGTTTCCAGGATGTGGTAGGTAGAATAATGGCTTCCCAAAGTTGTCTGAGTGCTACATATTATGTCACATCACAAGTGGGAATTAAACAGCAGAGGGAATTAAGTAGCAGAAGGAACTGACATTGCTAACCAGCGGACCTGATAGGGAGGTTGTCATGGGTTATCCAGGTGGGCCTAATGTAATCACAAGCTCCTAATAAGTGAAAGAAAGAAGAAGAGTCAGAGAGAGATCTGCAGATGCTACACTGCTATCTTTGGAAATGGAAGGGGTCCACAAGTCAAGGGGAGTGTGTAGCCTCCTGAAGTTGGAAAAGGCGAGAAGGGATTTCCCTCTAGTGCCTCCGGAAGAACACAGCTCCACTAGCACCTCGGTGGTAGCCCACTGAGACCCATTTTGGACTTCTGATCTCTAAAACAGTGAAATAACAAACTGTGTTGTTTTAAGTCACGAATTTGTGGTACTTTGCTGCAGCAGTAACACAGAGTAACAGAGTTAACAAGGTTGGATTCTCACGCAGCAGTAAGAGGGTATGTGAACTTGTTACCAGCTTCTGACACAAAAGGCTAGCCCCCCGCTCCTTCTCCAGTCTGATCTCTGGCTCTCCCCATCTTTCATCCTGTTCCAGGCGCATACTGAACTCCTATAGTTCCCCAAACTTGCATGTCCCCATATTTCCTGGCCTTTCTTTTCTAAGATAAACCCTGTTTAGTCATGATGCCTTTTTTATACATAACTAGATTCAGGGTGCTAATGTTTTTTATTTTGTTGAGGATTTCTCTGTCTGTACTGACGAGGAATATTGATCTGCTGTTGTCCTACAATGTTTTTGTTGGGTTTTGGTATTAGGATAATTCTGACCTCAAAAAATGACTTGAGATGTTTTCCCTTATCTTTTAATTATCTGGAAAAGTTTGGACAAAATTAGTGTCATGTCTTCCTCAACATTTGGTAACATTCACCAATGAAGCCATCTGGGACTACAGTTTTCTTAAACTATGGATTCATTTTTGTTAGTAGATAAAAGACTATTCAGATTCTCTATTTCTTCTTGTGTGAGCTTTGGTTGTTTGTGTCTTCCATGGAAGTTGTTCATCTCATCTAAGTTGTTAAATTTATGAGCATAAAATTGTTTGCATTATTACATTATCCATTTTATGTAGTGATATCTATTCTTTCATTATTGTTACTGATAATTTTGTGTCTTCTTTCTTTTTTCCTTGGTTGGTCTGGCTAGAAGGTCTAGTTTTATAAATCTTTTCAAAGAACTAGTTTTTGATTTTATTGATTTTTTGTGTGTGTTTTTCTGTCCTCAATTTCACCAATTTCTGTTCTTATCTTTATTACTACTTCCTTCTTCTGCTTGCTTTGGGTTTAAATCTGTCTTCTATTTTAGTTTGCTAAGATGGATGCTGAGTTTACTGATTCTAGACCTTTCTGCTTTTCTAAAGATATGATCTGAATCAAATTAATAATATACATTTCCCTTTAAGCACTGCTTTAGATAAGTCATACACATTTTTATATCAATTCAAAATATTTCCAATTTCCTTTGTGATTTCCTCTTTGACCCATGAGCTATTTATAAGTGTGCTGTTAGGCTGGGCTCAGTGGCTCAGCCTGTAATCCCACCGCTTTGGGAGGCCAAGGTGAGTGGATTGCCTGAGACCTCGGGTTTGAGACCCGCCTGGGCAACTTGGCGAGACCTCATCGCTATAATAAATCAAAAAAATTAGCCGGGCGTGGAAGTGCAGCGCGCACCTGTAGTTCCAGCTACTTGGAAGGCTGAGGCGGAAGGATCGCCGGAGCCCAGCAGGTCGAGGCTGTAGTGGCCAGGAGCGTGCCACTGCACTCCAGTCTGGGCAACAGAGTGAGACTCCAACTCAAAAAAAAAGAAAAAGTGTGCTGTTAGATTAGGTAAGGTTAGAGTCTGATCTCAGGTTAAGTTAGTTTGTAACATCCTTGCAATTCCATGTGGGTGCCATTCAGGGCTTTGACTGAAATTTGAATGGTAGCATGGATCTTAGTTGGAGCCCCAAAGCTTCTGCTATCTTGCTTTGGGCCTGACCTATACGCATGCAGCTCAGAGGTGAGGCTGGAACTTTTGTGGGTTTGATAAAGAGTTGGATGATCCACTTCTTCTACTCCTCTCCAGGATTTCTCTTACACTCTCCTGTCACAAGGTCCCTTTCCTTGGCCAGAAACACAGGATTTATCTTGGAGATTTAGTCTGCAGTACAGCTACCACCACGTAATCCTGAACTGGGCCTTGCCCTTAGGACAAAGCTGTGAGAGAAAGGAGGACAAGGAAGAAGGATCACAGGGATCTTTCTCCCCCATTCCTCTGGCCAGAAATGTGGGGTTTCCACCAGAGTAGTAGCTGCCAGCACTGCTGACACTGCAGTTCTGCTCTGGGGCCCACTCTAGGGCAGGGCCACAAGAGAAAGGGGAAAACAAACAAAAAGGAAACTCACCCCAACACAGGTTTCTTCTCCACTTTTGCCTCTCTTTTACAACCCGTGTGCTTTTGTGTGCTTTTAAGAATCTTCAGGCAGTTGCTTTTTATATTTTCCCCAGAGTTTTAACCACAATCAGTAGGCGAAATGGGCTGTTGTGGGCTTATCCCATCCTAGACTTTCTGTGTGCTGTTCCCTCTGGCAACAATGACCTTCCCTTCTTGTGAGGTTAGTGTCTATTCAGCTCTTATAATTTGTTTGGCCATCCTGACCGCCAGAAGATCTTTCCTGATCACTCCCACCCTTTAAATTCAGATGATGAGTATCTTCTCCACACCAGTCCCTAGCATAGCCCTCATTTTACTGTCTGTCTGTCCCTCCCTCAACCAGGAGCTTGGTCAGAAGAAAACCCTCATCTTTCCTGCTCAGCACTGTATTCCTAGCTCACAAAAACCTGATGGAAGAATTGCTATTTCTATTACATATCTGAATCTGCATTACAGAGACAGAACAGACATCTATAAATGGTAATCACAATAATGCAGACTCTACAATTTTAAATGCTGTAGGAGAGAGAGGATCCCCTGAGTTTTTGCCTGGCTAGAATATAGCTGGGAAAAAAAAACAAAAACAAACAAACAAACCTGGAGACCTTGGCTACGGCAGACCCTTGAAAGATAATCTGGTATTTCAGACTATGGCAAATTATAACTTGACGTGACATTGTTTCAACAGAAAAGCTATTTTTACAAAGTAGAAAGTGACTTATTAGAAAAAATGACAATTTTGAGTTTTCCATGTAATTTTTAATTGAAGAAAAGACAAATGCTGTCATATTCCAGCTCCTAGCATTATTCAAGAAAAATGAATTTTCTATAAACATTCGTAGAGCAAACCATTGATTTTCATGTTCCTGGAGAACTAATCTTTTAAAAAATTCGGTTGACTTTGTTCCCAAGTGTCAGGATTTCACTTTACTGTGTGTGTGTGTGTGTGTGTATGTGTGTGTGTATGTGTATGTGTGTGTGTGTGTGTGTGTGTGTGTGTGTGTGTGTGTGTGAAATTTATTTCCCATTTCATTTGCTTATTCTGAGATTTTTTTCTAGCACTAAGACAGATCAAAGATTTCTTTGTTGTCTTTGGGGCCACAACTATTTCTTCTCTTGGTTCCTTGGACAACTGGTTATTTGCTTGCTCAAGAGTGCTATTTGCCAATAGGCCCTGAGCACTAGAAGAAGGGTTCTGTGTCCCTGCAGCTCTTGGGAGAATCTGCAATGCATGGTTGACTTTCTGGAACCTGGGGAACAACCAACCTCAAAAGTAGGTCTGAAGAGGAACCTGAACCTGCTGAGGACCCAGTATGTGAGGAGCTGACTGCTGCGGGAGCTGCCAGGCTGATGAGGAAGGGACTATCAGAAGCAGATGAGGGCCCACCTGGCAAAGGGACGCTGAAGCCTTGGGAGTGGGAACAAGAAATGACACCTTTTGCAGGCTGACTTGTGACCCAGGAAAAGCCACAGAAACAGTATCCCTCCTCTTGCTTTGTTTTCTTCCCCTGGGACAGGACTTTTCTGCCCCACTTTACCAACCTTCTTTTGTAACCTTCCCAGCTTTTTTTTTTTTTTTTTAAACAAGTGTACTTCTTAGCACAGTTTTAGGTTCACAGCAAAATTGAGTATGCAGCACAGAGTTTCCATACAACCCCTGCCCCCACCCATGCACAGCCTTCCTGTTATTGACATCCAGAGTCAGAGTGGTACATTTGTGACAGCCAATTAACCTACACTGACACTTCATTATCACCCAACGTCCATGGTTTACATCAGGTTTCACTCCTGGTGTTGTATATTCTGTGGGCTTTGACAAATGTATAATGACGTGCGTCCACTATGATAGGACCACACAGAGTAGTTTCACTGCCCTAAAAATGCCCTGTGCTCCACCTGTTCATTTCCCTCTCACACCTTGACACCTGGCAACCACTGATCTTTTCACTATCTCCATAGATTTGCTCTTTCCATCATGCCATATAGCTCAGATTGGCTTCTTTTGCTTAGTAATATGTATTTAAGTTTTCTCCATGTCTTTTCATGGCTTGATAGCTCATTTCTTTTTATCTCTGAAGAATACCCACTATTTGGATGGACCACAGTTGATTTATCCATTCACCTCCTAAAGGACATTTTTGCTGCTTCCAAGTCTTAGCAATTATGAATAAAGCTGTTATAAACATCTGTGCACAGGCTTTTGTATAAACATAAGTTTTCAACTCAGATGAGAAAATCCCAAGGAACATGATTGCTAGATCATATGGTAAGAGGATGCGTAGTTTTGTAAGAAACTGTCTTCCAAAGTGGCTGTTCCATTTTGCATCCCCACTAGTAATGAATTAGAGTTTCAGTTTCCCCATTTCCTGACCAGCATTTAGCGTTGTCAGTGTTTTGAATTCTTGCCATTCTAATAAGTGTATAATGGCATCTCACTGTTGTTTGAATTTGCATTTCCCTAAGGTGATGTTGGGTATCTTTTCACATGCATATTTTCCATCTGTGTATCTTCTTTGGTGAGATGCCTGTTTGGAATTTTTGCTCATTTTTAATAGGATTGTTTGTTTTCTTATTGTTGAACTCTGAGAGTTTTTTGTATATTTTGGATAACAGCGTGTGTCAGATATGTCTTGCAAATATTTTCTCCCTGTCAGTGGCATGTCTTTTCATTCTCTTGGCCCCTCTCTACCTTTTTATATTCATGGGCTGGACCTGGACCTGGAGTGAAGGGCCTAGAATTTAAAGAGGGGCTCAGTCTCAGGACTGTGCAAGTGCGATGCTACATGACTGAGTGCTTGTTTAAATTCTCACCTAACTCTGGCCCTGCTGATATGTTCAGACCTCAGTTGTACTAATGTCCAGATCTACCTCACCTCCCCCTGCTTTCCTTCCTTGAGGCAAAAGCCTTGAGCTGCCTGGTGCCCATGATGTCTCCACCTGGCCAGAGTCTAGTGACTACTGAGCAAATGCATCACTCCCTGACAGGACCTTTCTCTTGACTATGGCTACACAGACAGCATCTTCAGAAAGAAAAGCAGTTTAGAATCCATATCAGAGACTGTCTTTGGGACTAGGAGATTTCTTATGACAAACGAAAGGATGAAATGCACTATCACTCCTGGCAAACCTGGAGGAAAGCTCTGTCACTTTGCAGCATTACTTTGGGGAAATTGCTTAGCTTCTGTAAGCCTAGGTTTTCACACCTGTGGAATAGGCACAATTGCCCCTACCCCATGACGTAGTTTTGAAGATTAAATAAGATAATGTGAATAAAGAGTCTAGAAAATTGCTTGGCACCGCATGGGGTGGGGTGCTAAGGAAGTGGCAGTTCTTAACACTGCAGAGGGACGTGGAAACTGGCTGTGGCAGTGAATATGCTTTAGTCTTGTGATATGGACTGTTGACAACTGCCTCTCCCCAGGACTTCATCAGGAATGGTAAGCCTTTATGGTAGTTAACATTGTCAGACCTGAAGAATAGTGAAGTCTTTGAAATAAAAACTACCTTTCTTAGTTTCTTTTTTTTTTTTTTTTTGAGTTGGAGTCTCACTCTGTCGCCCAGACTGGAGTGCAGTGGCCGCTCCCGGCCACCGCAGCCTCGACCTGCTGGGCTCCGGCGATCCTTCCGCCTCAGCCTTCCAGGTAGCTGGAACTACAGGC
>CAUYQG010188797.1:0-20368 GCA_963574415.1 Tarsius wallacei | reverse complement strand
TTTCAGGGGAAATGTTTCCAGTTTCTGTTCATCTAGCAATATGCTAGGTGTGGGTTTATTGTAGATGGCACTTACAATTTTAAGGCATTCCTTCTATACCTAGGTGTTTGAGGGTTTTTTATCAAGAATTGGTTGCCAGTTCCAATTTCCATAAGGGTGTCTCCTGTATTTTCTAAGGTTCTTATAGTTTGAGGTCTTACGTTTAGGTCTTTGATCCATTTAGAGTTGAATTTTGTGTATAGTGAAATGTTTTTCCTGTAGCTCCCTCAACTCTCTGTTTCACACAATTTAAAAAAGTTAACATTCATGCTCTGAATTTGGTTTTGGCTTAAGGGAGTGTTGTAACTTTTCGGGGTTTTTTTGGCTTAAGGAAATATTGGAATTGTTCACTGCAATACACTTTTAGTTTACTTCAAGAATCTTTTCTTTATATTTGTAATTTGGCTGACTGTTTGGCACAAGACTCCTGGCTTTAGTCTTATCTTGGTTTTTGACATGTCTTTCTTAATCATTTCCAACTTTTGATTTAAAGTGAGAGATGAATAACACTTCCTTTCACTTGAACTCTTAGAGGCCATTATAAGGGTATAACTAGCATAATTTCAATATTGTTGTGTCTCAAGGAATAGAGAGGACTGAAGAGTGAAAGAGAGATGGGGGTACCGTTTTTTGGTAGAGCAATCAGAACACATATGACATTTATCATTTAAGCTCATTGTCTTATATGAGCAGTTTGTGGCACTCCAAAACAATAACCATCATAACATCAAAGATTACTGATCACAGGTCATTATAACAGTATAATAATAATGAAAAAGTTTGAAACACTGTGAGAATTAGCAAAATTTGACACATAGACAGGAAGTAAGCAGATGCCATTGGAAAAATGATATTGATAGACTTGCTCAAAGCAGAATTACCACAAACTTTCAATTTGCTGAAAAAAAAAAAAAAGCACAATACATACAAAGGACAATAAAATGAAGTGAAGCAAAATAAAGCAAAGCACAATAAAATGAAGTATACCTGTACTCAGTATACTGCTCCATAGTTAACCACATTTTATTCAGTAACAAAAGATCTTTGAGGTATTTTATGTGCTGTTTAAAACATGTTTGTGCTATTTTCTGGGATCAAAACACTCCTGATCATTTCTTGGCAACATGTGCTCATGCTGGAAGCATATCAACGAGGGAGAAATAACTTAAGACTCAAGTTAATAACTTAAGACCCAATAAACTTGGTTTTAAACTTGATTTCCAATTTTGCATCAAAAACTCTAATTGCAATCATTTCTGAAAAATATAATATGAAAAAAATTTGTTAAAGCAAAAATCAGCTTTTAGGAACACTAATATAATTGTCAGTGTAGACATACAACTGAAATATTCATAATTTCCAGTTGATCACAGTAGACATGCAGAGACCATAAAATAATATAATATAAATCAGCATTCTTTTGGTTTTCATTTACTTGTTTGTTTTTGGTGTTTAGATAGAAAATGTCTTACTAAGTTACTTGTTTTGTAAAGAACAAATTTTTCCTCCTTGAAAAAGTCCTATTTTCTTCACAGCCCATTCTATTTTGTCAGTTTTGAAACCTATTAGTTTTCATGGGCTAGCAAATTTTAAATATATTAGTGTAAAATATCAAGAAAATGCAAATCATCTTTCAATGAATGTTACGTCCAAAAGCATTCCTTTTGTTATATTATTAATTGAAAAGGATTTTTTATGGTAAATGTTCTAGAATATCCTGATTAAAATTAAGTCAATTGTTTTGCTTAGTTTGATATTCAGGAAGGTGAAAAATGCAGCTGTCTGACTGTTTGCATGCAAATCTATAAGGAGATAAATCCTCAGTAGCATATTTATTTCTGGCAGCATTACCATTGTCAGTGATTTTAAAAAATAGCTACAACTGAAGATGTAAATAGAATTAATAATCTGATGATTGAGTGCAGTGATTTTAAAAACTCAACCGTTGACAAAAATCTCATCAGTTCACACTAATTCCATCAGGGAAAAGAAAGTCATGAGTCTCATTGGAATTAATTTTGCCCAATTGCTATGTATAGTTCTTTACAATAGAATAGAGATGGTCTGTTATTTATCTTGGTTCTGCTTTGTGATAAGAATGTTCATTGTAAAGTGATTTTTAATTTTCAGAGGCTATTTAATTTGCTGCCCTTGGATTTAGTATATGAACTGCCAGATCAGCCTCTTACCCTTTAGCAGATAAAGGATTTACTACTCTGAAAACTTTGGCTATCTCAACTGCAGAGTTAATAAAAAAAATTTTTGTGTGAGCTCTAGGCCTTTATTTTATTAACTGCTGTTTCTGAAGTCTATGGCACTGTAGGATCTAGAAGTAAAGAAGCATCAGAGTATTCAAGTTAAAGTATAAATCATAGAATCATAAGAAGTGAAGGAAATGTAGACCTTATTTTCTTTTTCCCCAGTGATCAACCAAAATTTACCTCATTTCACAAACAACCATCAGAAAAGTCTTAAATTCAAACACATTTTGTAGGCACATCACTAGCACAGTTATCTAAGGTTTATCTGCCTTGAACAAAGTAGAGAGGAAGTATCTCCTTAATTTCTATCAAAACATTTATTCCATTATTCACATTCACATTTGAGTATGACTCAATTGAACATGTTAACTAAAATCTCCCAATCTGGTTCACTGAATGTCATTGAACAGGGGTCTCAAAGGATGACAATTGAGATTCTTTCTGTCACTTATCACTCCTTCCTTCCCATTCAGTTGATCACAAAAGCTTGTTTCCTTTAAATGGGCTGCTTTTTGACCTACCTCACTGAGGCTTCTCAGGATTCTCCTCAGAATCTATTAGATGACATTAATCAGTTCACTGGCCTTATTGTACCCTGTCATCCCCATTTCAGTTCACTCAATGCAATTAACTTTCAAAAATAGAAGTGTTATGTCATTTTTCTAGAAGTGGTCAGGTTACCTTGAACAATGTCAGCTGCTCATACACTGTCTTATAAATGCCTAAAATATACACTTCTATACTGACTATGGATGGATCTGTTTATCTCTATTTACGCTACTTCAAAAGTGGTTTTAACCAGAGTCAATTGTTTTGTCTCATACTCTACCCAAAATTACATGTCTTTCCAGTTTCTTATGTCTGTGTTTGAAATATTCTCCACTCTTATTCTAGTCATTCTTTAGTGTCCAGATCAAATGCCACCTACTCGATGAAGCTCTGTGTATAAGTACCCTTCATAAATTATCTTCATTAATCCCAAATATGTTATTCATGTCTTTTAAAAATTAGTTAGTGCCCTTATAATAAAATAAATATTCCATTTTATGTTTTTGAATGACTTGCTCATGCCTTTAGGACATAGCATTGTAGGACACTAATAGATGCTTGTATACTTTATGAGCTCTAGGCCTTTATTTTATGAGTCTTTCTCCTTTATAGCATCTTTCCTTCAAAGTAGCGATTATTTTGCATCCAGTTTTTAAGATCTTATTAAAGTTCTCAAAGAATATTAACATCCTATCAAACTTAAGGTGTATCTAGGTGTATTTAGGCCTAGGATTAATATAATTCATTTTCTAACTTAGTTATATTTGAGATTCATTAGTTATATTTGAGATTCATCTAAACTTTAATATCAAAGTGTAGATCAATGTGCAGGGAGACTAATTAAGCATCCATGTGACCAATATAGATGAATGTAAAAACATTTGCTTAACATTATATATTAAATAATAAATTTACATGCATTCACACAGACACACCCACACACACCCACAATATCTGCCCACACAGACTTACATAAGTGGTACCAAGCAGCCTACTATATACTTTTTAAAACAATTTCTCCATCTTTAAATATCTATTTCACATCAAACTTCAACCAATGTTTTTCCAACATGCCTCTCAGCTGAAGACCTTACTCTCAGTCTCAAAAAAAAAAAAAAAAATAGAAGTTATCAGAAGTGAGCTGTCCTATGCTCCGATTTCCACACTGAAATACCTATATGGTTAAGCACATGCTCAGTCCTCTCTCCTCTTACTACAGATGAACTCTTTAGAGGCTAAGCCAGCGGTACCCCACTACACTAAACTGTATTCTTCTTAGCCTACTCAAGTATATCACTTCAGCATTTACTGTTCTCTGTTCTACGTTTTTGTTTTTGTTTTTTCCAAATGGATCCTTCCATTCCCTTCAGCATGCAAATCTGTTCTAATGCCTCGAATTTTATAATAAACAAAGAAGCAAAAAACCACACACAAAGAATTTTCTTCATTCTACTTCTCTTCACAGGTACCCCATCTCTTCCCCCTTATGACAAATCTTTTCAAATGAATTGTCAATATCCTTTGTGTTATTTCCTGTCTTTTTAATGTTTGAGCACAGGATCACCACACTAACCAACTAAAACAGCAACAAAGATTACAAATAACCTCCGTGTTATTTGTAATGTTCTTAAAAAAAAAAAAATCCCGGCTCTTCTTCTTCTTTTTTTTTTTCCTATTAACTATATTTTGACATCATCATGTTTCCAGTATATCACTTGCAGGTAATTCATTGTTAACTTCCTTGCTCCTTTTCAGTCTTATTTCCTCATAACCTCCCTCACTTCTTAACATTTGAATACCCCTAAGTTCAGTTTTGGTTATGCTCATTTGATGCCTTATCTCACCCACTTAGTGATGGTTCCCAAGTGTCTAGCTCCAATCAAGAGTTTTCCTTCTCGACTTTATTTCATTTACTCAAATCCCTATTAGATACCACTACTTGGAGGTCTAATAGATACTCGTATATTAAGCTTACTAGGTCCAAAACTGATCTTCTAATTTATATTGTTTCAACTTCAAACCTGCTTCAGCTGTTCCTTCCCCATATTAGTATATATTAACTTCAACTTTATAGGTACCGAGACCAAAAAATAATAATAATAATAATCTTTACTTCTTTCTTTCCTTTTAAAAAATTTCACATTAACAAAACTTATAGCCTCTAACTTTAAAAATGTGCTACAAACCAGCCAAACCTTACTGTATCCATTACTAAGACAGTCGATAGTCCCAGAGTGTTTTCTGATTATTATCAAGAGCTGTTTCAAATTCCTTTTATATAACTCAAGTCCCAAGAGAGTCTTTTATTTAAAAACAGAGTAATCTTATTAAAACATTGACTATTGACTAGAAGTAATTTAACCACTTTGTGGGGGATAATTGGCAATGTCTGTATATATCTTTTGTCTTTGGAATTGGGGAGAAAACTAGGGGGTAGAGGCTTGAGAAGCTGATAAACATTCTGTAATGTACCTAGCAGCCCCTTGCAACAAAGAATGAGCTCATCCAAAGTCACATTTAGAAACTCTATTTGTAATAGAGTCACAACATTCTCAAGACCTTCCAATGGCTTTCCATCTCACCACGAATAAAAATCAACATCTTTAAAGTGACTAGTCTACAATGCCCCATAATATCTGGTTTTCTACTAGTTTTCTGGTTTCATCCTTTCTCATGACACGTCACTCTTCTCTAGCCATAGTGGCCTCCCTGGAATGTTTCAAACAAGTTTCTGTATTAGGGCTTTAGCATTGGCTCATCTGTCTTTTCACAATATGCTCTAAACAGATAAGTATATGACTTGCCTGCTCACGCTCACCCTCATTTTTTTAGGTATCTACTCAATAGTGAGGTCTTATTTGGTCATCATTTATAAAATATCATTTCCCCATACCAGACATACACACATATTGTTGGCTTTCTCTATTGCTTTTCTCTGCTTTACTTTTTTTTTCAGCTTGACTACTTAATACATTTACTTTTTTAAAAATTTACAGCTCTACAATATAAGTTCAATGAGGTTACGAACATTTGTTTTGTACTTTTTAAAAACTTTTTGGATACTTATGAGAATGCCTGAACTACAAATAGGTGTTTGATAAATATTTGTTATATTATGGAATGCATAATATGATTTTAAATTCATAGTTATTTATCTGTTGAAATACATTAGGTTAAACTTTGCTTAACTTGAATCAAGGGAATAAAACATATCAATTTTGAACTAATGAGTTTTGATTCTTCTCACATTTTATTTTGATTACATGAAAGTAGAACATCTAATAAGCTCTGTCTCAGTCAAAGGAAACATGGAACACATCAATAAGATAGAGATCAAGGGGCATGGGGACTAGGAGAGAAGAATTTAAATGTTCTTTCGTTTTCTTTCTTACTTTCTATTGAAAAATAATTATGGGGGTTAGTCCTCAGTTCTTTGATTTGCTTTAAACCAATTTAAAAAGGAACAAATTACCTGACACCTTAAAAGACAACTTCTATTAATCAGCAAAGTGCAGTTCATAAATCCCCTTTGCTCATCAATGTGCTGTAAACAACTAATCTCATACCTATCAACAAGAGTAAATTCAAAGTTATTGCTAAGTTTGCCTCCTTAAACCAGCCTATCCCCTCAGTCACTCCAACTTTGTTTCTTGGTTTATGTCATAATGGATATGAAGAAATTGCATCAGTTATTGCATTCTAATTTGAAATACAACTAGTCTTAGTATTTTAGGGATGTGAGTTGGGCAGAACCTAGTGAAAAAAATACAAGTGTCAATACAAGATATATATCATGTAGTATGTTTTGGCTGCAATTTCCATTAATGCTAATATAAACTAGCTTACGATAAGAAAATATAAGAAAATATATCTCACAGTATAATATGTCTAGAACAAATATAACTATTAGGAGTGTTGAATCAGTTGATAACTAAAGAATGCAAATTATTTTCTTCTCTCTGCTTTGTTATTATAGAGACTCTCACTTTCATGTTAGTTTGCTATCTTAAAGGTTGAATATATCCTAGGTACAGAAGGATTCATTTTTATGGTGTTCCTAAACACCATATAATTAGATAGTGTTTAGAAACACCATAAAATGTGTTTATCTAATTAGATATCTAGTCTTTCTTCTCTTCCTTTATTTTTCTCTTTCCCTCTAGCTCTCTTTCTTTCTCTCCCTCCCAATTCTACTTCATGTACCTGATGCACACTCATTTTTTTTTTTTTTTTTTTTGAGTTGGCATCTCACTGACACCCAGGCTGGAGTGCAGTGCAGAAAGAGACCCTTCTCAGAGATCTGATTCACCAGCAAACTTGATTTCTTATCAGGGCAAGATTTTGATGATATGCTTATGATAAAATCAGTCACTAGTGAGAGAAAAAGATGTTGTTTTGTTTAAATAATTTATGATTTTTTCTCTAAAACTGATGATGTGGTCATCTTTTCAAATATATGATTCTGTTAACAAGAAAAATGGGGAAATGAATAATTGAGAAAAAATAGTACATCCTTCAAGAAATTTGTCCTTGCAGAAACCAAAATTTACCTGCCCCTGTCCCAAACATATAAATATATATTTATATCTATATCTATCTATCTATCTATCTATCTATCTATCTATCTATCTATCTATCTATCTATATTTTACCACTGGGACCCCACTGTTTTCTTGGTTCATTCCAATTATCCGCAGCTGCTCCATGTAAAAATCTAGGTTTTTTTCTCTGCTAAAACACATTATATTCCCCAGCTTACCATACTTATTTCCATTGTTTGTTCTGAATATATATTTATTCCTAAAAAAATATTGGGGCTTAATTTAGAAAGTAATGCAATTCAGATTAACTATATCATTTTGAAAATAATTGAGAAATCATATTAACTTGTGTCTTTTCCTTTAAGTTTCTGGGCATTCCCCTAAGTTATATACTTATGTGAAGTACAAGTAAACTGTCTTGAACCCATGAATATGTCTATCTTGGTCTAATATGGTTCAGCATACTATGTCATCTAGAAGCACTATGAACTTTTTTATAGACCCAAGTCAGGGGCCCAAACCTGACTCTAGACTTAAATTGCTGAATCTATTTAGGCTCAGTGTCATCAATTAGGAACAAACTGTGAAACTGCAAACATACAAAATGTTTAACATCATATTTGATACCTATCAATATTTTCTTGAATAATTGTTTTTCTGTTTTTAATAGTGTTATAATTGCTATATTTATATAAACTTCCAAGGGACCTAGAATAATATTCCAACATTGCTAGATCCCAGTAAGTGTGTTTTATATAAATAAATGAATAAATTTTACAGAAAGGGGAGAAAAATGTAGTCTATAACTTGTCTTAGAATCTAGATAAAAGAAAGAAAAAGCTATTGAATTTAGCCTATCCTGAGAAGTCTCACCAATCTCATAAACAAAACATATTGCTGAGTTTATTCAATGTCTGGGAACAAAATTTCTGATTTTAAGAAAACTTACATATCAGACTGAAAGGTAGAGGTAAGATTGTACATAGGAATGTGAAATATGGTGTGACAATTAGATATCTAGTCTTTCTTTTCTTCCTTTATTTCTCTCTTTCCCTCTAGCTCTCTTTCTTTCTCTCCCTCCCAATTCTACTTCATGTACCTGATACACACTCATATTTTTTTTGGAGTTGGCATCTCACTGTCACCCAGACTGGAGTGCAGTGTCATGCTCATGGCCACCGCAGCCTCGACCTGCTGGGCTCAGGTGATCCTTCTGCCTCAGCCTTCCAAGTAGCTGGAATTATAGGCATGCACTACCACATCCAGCTAATTTTTTTTTTTTTAATTGTAGAGATGAGGTCTCACCAAGTTGCTCAGGCTGATTTCAAACCCATGTGCTCAGGCCTATAATCCTAAAGTGCTGGAATTATAGGCGTGAGCCACTGCATCTGGCCTGATACATACTCTTGAGTGAAGTCCCTATATTTTTTCTTGTAATAAAACTACATGAAATGCTTGTAAAAATTTCAAAATTTTAGCAGTCTGGCATTTTTTGGAAACTACTTGTGGAAATTAACTCCAAAAGTACCAAACTTATCTGGCTTTATGTATACTACATTATCATTTATATTAACTGCTTATTAGTTCAGCCTAATCACCATGCAGTATAACCTGGAGCAAATGATGTGAACATCTGTCTAAACATGGCACATTGAATGGCATATTCATCTTTGATATCATTAAAAACCAACTAAATTATATAACAGAAATAGAAGAAGAGCAAAGAGAATAGACAGGCAACAAACAGATTTCCTTAATGTTCTGGAGTGAAAAACAAGTGAGAGCATAGTAATTGATGTAGCAGAGTTGAGAAAGTGGACATATACTTCTCTGCATTCTCTGCAGATGAGGCTGCTAAAAAAAACTAATTAGCAGAGATCAGAGGTAACCTTGTTCTATTGAAGGCAGAAATTAACATGCAGACATTAACATGCAGGGGAAGTGGATAGGACTGAATACAGAAGAATTGATTAAAAATTTTTTTTTGGTAGGCAGAAATCTAAAAACACACACTTCACCTAGATTTTCCACCCTAATTCAGAGGATTATGACAATGATGAGATATCATGCCATCAAATATGCCATGTTTCATGGCAAAGGAATCTTTCAGATGTAATTAAGATTACTAATCAGTTCATCTTAATATAGGGAGATTATCCTGGATCACCCAGGTGAATCTAATGTAATTACACTAGACTCTCAAAAGCAAAAGATTTTCACTTGCTGGCAGTAGAAAAGGACATCAGAGATTTGAAGCCTTATCAGTATCTGATGATGGAGGGTGTCATGGGCCAATGAATATAGGTAGGCTTTGGAATCTGAGAGCAGCCTCAGTTAACATCAGCAAATAACAGGGAACCTCAGTCTTCCAAATTCAAGAAATTAAATTTGGCCAACAACTAGAATGAATTGTGATAAGATTCTCCCTCAGAGTTCCCAGAGTAAAGCCTTGATCCAGACTGTGAAACTAAAAGAAAACCCATTGAACATCAGATAATAAATGGGTGTCAAGTTACTAAGTCTATAGTAATTTATTATGCTGCAATAGAAAACATCTGGTCTAGGGCACTGGAGTGCACCTATAATCCCAGCTACTTGGGAGACTAAGGCAAGAAGATCACTTGAGACCTTGAGTTTGAGTCCAGCGTGGGTGACATAGGAACACTCCCTACTTACCTCAATAATTTGTCTTATAATTTTAATTTTTTTTTTTTTGCAATTCTCTTCAGCTATTTGATTTGTTATTGTTTCAAACTCTAGGATTTTTTTGGGAGGGGAGAATGTCTTATTTATTAAAGTATTCCTGGAATATCTCTTGGACTCTGTCAAAATAGAAATTCTCAGAAAAGAGACAGGTAAAGAAAAGCAAGTTATTCAAATTAATATAAAAAAACACGCAGGAATGACTCCCTGGGCAAAGTTTATGTCATTTTTAAAATTCATTTTTACTAAGCATGGATCAAGGTAGAAGTATGCTAAAAGAGCATGTTTACTGACTCGTAGAAGGTTGTCTACAACTTGTCATTTTTTAACATGACTAATTTTCAAGATCTGTTGAAGCAAGTCTACAAAATCTGTTTTCAACTACCAAATTCTTAGGATTTATTGCGCTTGAAAATTTGGAGACAGTATATGCTTTTCCTGAGTATGACCCTATGCCCAGAAATTCAGTTCAAAGTTGATAAATAGAAATGTACTGTTTTCCACATATTTCTTTTGAAACATCTCTGGATGAAATATAACTAAATTCTTATTATACCTGTATTTTAAAATTCTTTCTGTTATACATTATTTTTTTTTCCTAAAGGATAATATATCTACCTTACTACTGAATTCCTTTGATAAAGTAGAGCTCATTGTTTCACTGGCTGTGTTTGCATAGCACTTTGTAACTTTATATGTGCCTTCACAGCAACCTTTATCTCATTAGAGCACATGTTTACATTCATGTCTTTTATATTCAGTTTTTTGAGGTCAGTGACTCTTGCTTATTTATAATTTTATCCCCATTATCTAACTTTGTGTCATGGATAAAAGAGAGAGCTGAAAAATACTGCTAAATTGAATTGTGCAAGGTGTTTATTTAAAATAGCTCACTCTGACATCTTGTCTTTATTCCCTGATGACCACAAATTGAGTTATAGTGGCAGTAACTAAGATAATACTAATAAAAATATAACTGATCAATCTTGAGCATTCTTTGTTTCATCTACTCTTATCTGAGATTAAAATACTAATTTGTATGGAAACTAATTTTCTCTGCCAACATAGTTCCTATTTACTGTATTTGTCTTTCTAAAAACAGATGGAGCAAAAATGTGTGCTTGCCTAGATTTTAAGTGGTATTTCATCAACACAAAATATAAAATAGATGATGCGCAAATACATTCAAATATCACATTTAGCAATAGAAATAAAATGATACCTTTTTGTTCATTCTATGATATCTATGTATCACTGAAGATAAAATCACCAATTATCCCTACTGTAAGTCAACGCAAATATTATTTATAGGTATTCCATACCCTTAAGTACAGTGCAGAAAGCAACAAAAACAGATAGTGAGGTGTCTAAGAAACACTTTGAACTCCAAGAATTCAGATGTGGATAAAGGCATTGTGGTAAATCTAAAATGTAAGGGACTGCAAAAAATTAAAACACAATAATTTAAAAGACTAAAGAGTAAATAAACATAATAAGATAGTTTCATAAATATAAATTTTGGAGTCTATATATCTTTATATATTTAAAATATGATGGTAAGTTTTATTGTATATATTATATAGTATAGTCACACAATTTTCAGTTTTTAGGATAGTGTATTTTTGTTATTTGCCACATTTATCTATCATTGAAGTTTAAAGCCATGTGGTTGTTATTTTATAATTATGTTCTGATGTAAATTTAGCAATAACACTGTAATTTCATCTTATTATCCCAATTTTATAGACAAAAAACCCTTGAATTTCCAAGAGTTTAAATAGCTTTCCTAGAATCATTCACTTGAACATGACTGAATTAGGGTTTTAAATAAAGTATATTTGGCTCAAATCTCCCCAAGTCCTTTTCCTTCTATTATGTTCAAAATGTGAGGATTTTACTTTTAAACAAAAAGCTTCTGCAAAACAAGAAACAATCAACAAGATAAAAGGTAACCTATAGACTAGAAGAAAATCTTTGTTACCCATATATCTGATAGGGATTAATTATCCAAAATATATATTTTAAAAACTTACACAACTCAATAGCAAAACAAAAACAAATAGTTCTATTTAAAAAAATGAGCAAGGGACCTGAATTGACATTTTAGCATAGAGGACATAAACTAATCAATAGGTATGCGAAAAGATGCTCAACAACTTTGATTACCAAGAAAATCATAACCACAATGAAATATTACTTCTTCACACCTGTTAGAATGACTATTATCAAAAATACAAAGATAGCAAGTGTTGACTAGAATGTGGAGAAAGGGGAAGCCTTGTATGCTGTTGGTGGGAATGTAGATTAGTACAATCACTAAAAAAAAAAAAAAATAGAGATTCTTCAGAAAATTAAAAATAGAATTACCATGTGATCCAGTATTCCCTCTGCTGGGCATATATCCAAAGAAAATTAAATCAATTCTTCATAGAGATACCTGCATTTGTATGTTCATTGCAGCATTATTCACAATAGCCAAGATAGAAAATCAAACTAAGTGCTCATTGATGGACAAATGAATAAAGAAATTGTGAACATATATTCATGTCAATCAGCCTTAACAAAATTAAGAAAACCCTGTCACTTGTTATAACAGGGAAGAACCTGGAGGTCATTATTTATGCCATATAAAATAGGCTAGACATAGAACTATAATTACTGCATTGTTTCACTTATATTTAGAATTTTTAAAATGTCAAATACATTTTAAACAGAGTGTAGAACAGTGCTTATCAAGGGTAACAAGGGAGGAAATAAGAAGATGTAAGTCAAAGAGTACAAACCTACAGTTAAGTAGGATATAAAAAGCCAGAGATCTAATTTAAAGTAGAAAGACTATAGTTAGTATTTATTGCATATTGAAAATTTGTGACAAAAGTGCATTTTAGAGTAAAGAAGAGAACAATGTGAGTTGATGGTGATGTTAATTTGCTTGACTAGATTTGATGGTAGAAATAATTTCACTATGTATATGTATATCAAAACATCATGCTGCATATCTAAATTATATACAATTAAAGTAAATTTACAAAAATAATAATATCAAAATGTCTACTTGTTCTATAATTTTAAAATTTTTGGATCACAAGGAATGGGATTCCTTGTGGAAGGAATTGTCTAATCCATATATATCAAGTTGTTTTACTTTTTTCCACAATATTTGCAAAAATGACCAATCCCTCACTGACAAATTTAAATGATAGTGTAACACAAGTAATTACGTCTAAGTATATTTCAAGATAATCTCAAAACTAGAGTGTATATTTTAAAACAAATTTTTTATGTATATAATTTGTGTGAAGTACTTCTCAGGATCAAAGATAACCTATGTAAACCTTTTAAATAGTTTTTCATATCTCAACTTTATTTTTAATGTACCAGACCCTAGTTAAACAAGCGATTAAAAAAAAGAAAAAAAGTGAGATACACACAAGAAAATTCTTTAAAATTTTTGTTTGCAACTTACTGAGAATAAATGCACAGTTAGAAAGAACCCAGGTTGCCCAAGTGTTCCAAAGTTTCTTCTGAGTGATCCAAATAATTCTGGTTCCTGTAGCTAGGTGGAATTTCCAGGACACTAACAGTTATCCAGAAAACTTACAATTATTTGGAGCCAATTATAGGACTCCAGAAAGATTGCAATGATACAACAAAATCAATATAGTATTCTCCTTTAAAAATGTAGCTGCCGAGACTCTAAAACCAACCTACTGTCTCATAAACAGTCAACTTAAGGTTCTTATGAATAAATTTCTGGTATTTATTTCTCATCTTGTTTTTCTCTTAATTTTCTCCCAAGATGAGAATATTAGCCTGGTCCTTTGAGAACTGGACTAAGTGAATGACTACTGGGCTAATGATATTGTATTACAATTTGAATTCTTGTAGGATTTTACTCTACTTTACCACACATTTATCCTTTGTCTATTTTACCACTTACGCATCCTTAGTCTTAGTCAGCTTATGTTGAATTCCACAGACAGGGTAATTTGTAGAGAAAATAAATTTATCTCTCATAGTTCTGCAGGTTGAGAAGTCCAAGATCAAGGGACTGACAGGATCACTTGTCTGGTGAAGCCTACTCTCTGCTTCCATGAAGACATTTTGTTGCTGTATCCTCTGAAGGGGAAGAGTGCTATGCCTGTACATGTTAGAAGGCAAAAGGGTAGAAAGAACCAGCCTTGGTGCTGCCTAAAGCTTCTGTTATATGAGCCTTATCCCATTTGGGGTGGAAGAGCCTTCCTAACCTGATCATCTCTTAAAGGCCCTATCTCTTGATACCATCACAGTGGCCATTAAGTTTCAACACCTGAATTTTGAAGAGAGCACCTTCAAACCACAGCAGTCTTTAATGCAGAGTATAGTAATTCAACCATTTATTTGCTTTACTGTAATAATCCCTAATAAATCTACAGCCAACTAAAATTGTTAGTTTAAATTACTGCTTTCTTGTGTTAAGGCTTGTCTAAATTTTTCTTCATTTTAGATTTGAATAATGAAATGGAAGACTTTTATTACAATATTGTATTTAGATAAAATCTTTACTTATTCAAGTCATCATTAAGATTTTTTTTTTTTTTTTGAGTTGGAGTCTCACTCTGTCGCCCAGACTGGAGTGCAGTGGCCGCTCCCGGACACCTTAGCCTTGACCTGCTGGGCTCCCGCGATCCTTCCGCCTCAGCCTTCCAAGTAGCTGGAACTACAGGCATGCGCTACCATGCCCACCTGATTTTTTGATTTATTGTGGAGACGAGGTCTCACCAAGTTGCCCAGACGGGTCTTGAACTCATGGGCTTAGGCAATCCAGTCACCTCAGCCTCCCAAAGCACGGGATTACAGGCTGAGCAGCCGAGCCTGGCTATCATTAAGATTTTTTAGGACTCTAAGAACTCCAAGTGTATATTCCCTACATCTTTTATTTATTTAAATAAATATATATTTGCTCAGCAAAATTTTTCCATTTACTTTACAAATTTTTGAAAAATAAAATATTGAGAAGTAGTTGGCCAAGAACAGAGGTCTTTTTGACTAAAAAAATATAGACAAATGTATTGCAATCTATTGTCTGAATAAGAGGCCCCAGTATATGGATTGGTTTTAATATGATCCAGTGAGTTGAATAGTGATATAGACTAGTCACCAATCTGTGTGCACTGAATAAAGAACATATGACAGAAATTCCCTCAATGAGAAAAAAAGAGTAACATCAGTTTTATGTTTTTTATGTATTTTGTCTTCCTTAAAACATTAGAGTGCCAGGTATACAATGAAACAACTAGGTACATTCCATTGACTGATTAACAGAGGTCTACTCTATTGTAAAACTTTAAGTGCACTACTTGTCAAAGTCGACTTAATTGTTATCTACAACACTTTTCAATTTCACATTATTCTTTTAACACATCTATGGCATGAATAGAAGCTGAAAGTTTTAATAGATACCTTCTCATCAAATAACCTAGAATAGCATAAAACATGTTGTTTTGATAGGCAATCCATGTTTATTTCACAATCTGTTTCTAAGATGAATATTTTCAAAATTTATTGATCTTCACTAGACTAGCATCTATAAAATATGACTTTGAATATCTTAATATGTCATGACAAAGTCAATATAGTCTTCTGTTTTAAAAATGTACATTTTTCATGTAGGATTTTTTTATTATTGGGAGTCCAAATACTTTTTTTTTTGGTAAGTTATAAAAATGCATTAATTCTTACTCACATGGATTTATTGATTGTTAGAAAATGGACTCTATCTCTTGAAGTTTGAAATTCCAGAGAATTTTTCAAATAGAAAAAACTTTTCCAATTTATTAGGTCTGTGTTGGGTTGGGTGGGAATGGGAGTTGCAGTTAGAAGTAATTGCCGAATCTTCCACTTGATGTCTTCCTGATACTTGTTTCTAAATCTGATCCACATGTTGCCTTCCTCACCCCACCATTTTATTTTCCCACAAAACAACCTTATAAAATCTATTTGACCTCAGGATATTGCAGACAGACAACTTCATGACCTGATGCTTTTGTGGTCCGGTTAAGTGTGTATCTAAGATGGCTAAAACAAATGAACATTTTTATCAAACTCATTTTTGTGGCACTGATTATCAAGAAAGATAAGAAAACTATTACATGTATACAATTGGATCTATCTGTTTGATATGTGTGGTGCATTACACTTCAATTTGGAGAGATATAAGTATATATCTTGTTCTGTCTAGGATGTTACAACAAAATACCATAAACTTGGTGGCTTTTGAACAACAGAAATTTATTTTAAGGCAGTGGCAGATTCTGTGTCTGGTAAGGACCAGCTTTCTGGTTCATAGAGACAGAGCCTTCATTCTGTGTCCTCAAATGGCAGAAGGAACAAAGCAACCATTTGGGATCTCTTTTATAACGATACTAATCCTAGTAATGAGAGCTCTGCCATCATGACCTAATCACCTCTCAAAGGCTCCAGATCCTAGTATCATTTTAATAAACCAACTGCTATGGTCTGAATGTTTGTCTCTACCCCATATTTATGTTACCATTTAATCTCCAATGTGATAATATAAAAAGTTTGGACTTTGGGGATGAGATTAGGTCGAGGCTGGAGCCCTCATGAATGGAATTAGTGCCCTTCTAAGAGATCTCAAAGAGGTCTCTCTCTCCTTTCCACCATATTGAAAACACAGCAAGAAGTCAATCATTTATCATCCAGGAAGCAGGTTGTTACCAGAACCCAACCATTCTGGAACCCTGTTCTTGTACCTATAGAACTGTGAGAAATATATTTCTGTATATAATCCACCTAACTAACAGTATATTGTTATAGTAGTCTGAACAGATACCATTACACTGGAGATTAGGTTTCAACACAAAAATTTTGGCATGATACAAAGATTTAGAACACAGAATATAATAATAATAATATCTATATGTGTATTGGTTTTCTACTGCTATGTTAAAAAAACCCATCAAAACCTAAACTTAGTATCTTAAAATAACACACATTTGATATCTCATGGTAGTTCAAGTGTCCAGTAATCTGGAAACAGCATTGTAGGGTGCTCTGTTCAGGGTCTCACAAAGCTACAAAGTATCAGCTGGGCCATGTTGTCACCTATAGGCTTGACTAGGGAAAAAATTGTTTTCAATCTTATTCTAGTTTTTTTTTTTTTTTTTTTTTTTGAGGCAGGGTTCTACTCTGGCACCCAGGCTCACAATCATGACTTACTGTGGCAGCAAACTCCTGGGTTCACGCTTGGGTTCACGTGATCCTTCTGCCTCAGCCTCCCAAGTAGCTGGGACTACAGGCACATGCCACCAAGCCTGGCTAACTTTTTTTATTTTTTGTAGAGATGAGGTCCCACTGTGTTGCCAAGGCTGGTCTCAAATCCCTGGGCTCAAGCAATCCTCCTGCCTCAGCCTCCCAAAATGCTGAAATTACAGTAATGAACCACCATGCCCTACTTGTTCAAGTTTTGACACAATTTACTTACTTGTACTTGCATGTTTGAGAGTCTCTGCTTCTATTGGCACATATTCTATATGTTGCTCAGAGTTCCTACAAGCCACCCTCATTTTCTTATTCCATGGACTTCCTTAATACAGCAGTTTACTTCATTTAGGGAGAAAGGAAAATATTTTATTTCACTCTGCTGAGATAGAGTCTTATAAAGGATAATAAAACCAGAGGAGTGACAACTCATTTTCCTTACCATATAATATAACCAAATTGAGAGATTCTTTACAAACAAGTGCTAGGTCTTGCCTACATCCCAGAGGTTTAAATTACACAAAGGGATTGATACCAGGAAGTAGGAAATTAAAGATCACCTTAGAGTCTGTTCATCACAATATGTGAGAAAATTATTTTAATAATTTGGTTCACTAGAGTTGCAATTTCTTAACACTCTGTTGTCAGAGAAAAGAACTACGGAAAGATTATGAGTCAAAGAATTCCAGAAAGTGTACTATCCTCTGTTACATCAAACTTGTGATAACTTCTCATGATTTTTCCATTGTTAGAAGAAGATGAGAATCAAGAGGACCGTCTTTCCAAAAACGTTGTTCTAGCAGCCTCAGTCTAGATAGATCTATAGACATGTACAGATCATTTTATGAATAACACAGAAAAGAGTTCTGCCTTGAAAAATATGAATACCTCATTATTAGGTTAGTCTTATAATTATTTTGTAACATAAAATACTGTCGTGCTCAGAGGAATATTTAGAAGCCTTTCCACAATGGCATTTCCCCCGTATTAAAAAAAAATTACTGCATAATATTTTATATAATTTGACCCATTTCAAATTATCTGAAACCTTTGAAAATAGAGAAGATAATAAAAACAGCAACAGAGTACATATAGAAAATACCTAAGTAACATTTATTTTATATTTTGGAAGAAATCTCTTGAAACTTGGTTTTATGATTTACCATCAATTTGGAGATGTGATTATATAAAAATAACATAATTGAGATCATATTGGTGAATATACTACTGAAAATGAAGTAAAATTTGTATTAGTCAAGTAGCTATTCTTACTACTCTTAATATTTTATATATTTTCCTTGAGATTTTATTTTATGTAAACCCATACTTATTATGCTGGTTACCAGAATTGAATTAATTTATTGATTGCAAATGCACTTGTCAACATAATTAGTGTAATGCACCTCTCCATTCACTGCTCAGTTAGACATATAAACAGTTTTCCTTAGAAGTTTAGGTTGACTTGCTTTTGAAGTTCTAAATATAGTAAAAGGTTTTAGCAGTAAAACGCACTTAGCAAAATCAAACAAAAATCTACGTAATTGCTCTAAATTGAAAACAGGGATGCTTACCTCTTTACAGATATGAGTCTGAATACATGAAGTGTTAAACCACTAATGAGCAGTCGTACAGCAAATGAGAAGAAATAAGACAATTTTCTTTACTATTTGCTTTTGACAGAGAGGAACAGCCGTGATATTCTGCAAATCTAAAAAGGCATTTGGGCATGTTCTTAAGGTAAATAAATAAATGACTTTAACTGCTTCCTTCTCTGTACTGGCAAATCACACCACTGTTGGATAGAAATTATAAAGTAAACATTTCTCCAATTTCAAATAGACTGATTGTAAATTACCGGCTCAGTGTTATTCAGAATAACTAGCTTTCTCAATGGTATCAGATCATGTGAGAAAAATCTGTTTATCATTTGTCAATGATAGAAATCTTAATTTTCAAAACAATTAGCCAGGCTTGGTGGTGCTCACCTGTACTTCCAGCTACTTGGAGACTAAGGCAGGAGGTCAGGAGGATTGCTTGAGCCTGGGAGATCCATTGAAGTTACAGTGAGTCATGACTGTGCCAGCTTGACAGAGAAAGACCTTGTCTCTCATAAACAAACAAACCCCAAAACTTTATACTTGTTTGCATAAGCACAACTGGGTTTTAATGTGGAAAATCTTTGACTATGACCTGGTGAGGTTAAGGTTGTGGCCTTTCCGTAGTTCGTGAAGGTAACAAATGAAATAATGTGTCATGTTCTTTGTTTTGTTTTTTACTTTCTATATAGGTTTTTATAGCCTTGCTCTCAGTTTTCTTAATCTACTATTGTTTAATTAGCCTCAAAAGCTACGTCAGTATATGATCTTTTAAAAATATTTTTTAAAGACATTAATTTAAGAGTGTGTATATAATATGAATTTTCATCTTGTCAACTTCCCTTCTACTTGGACCTATCCCCTACCCCTGACACAAGACTCATCACATCTCTGCTTCTGGTTAATTGCGGTTATCTAGAATTGTCTTGGCTGCTCACTTGATGACATAGTTCTGAGACATAAAGGATATTGAAAGATGTAGATAATGCCAGGAGGATTGGTTGAATAAAAATGATATAGAGGTCTAAATATCTGTAAGAATATAAGACTGAAATTTTCAACATCTTTCATGTATTCATTATCAAATGATAGAAAAGGTTTTTTGATTTTTTTTTTTTTTTTACCTGCAATGGGATATTTTATTTAGTGTAAGAGCCAGTGGAGTGAATGTTTTAGGAGATAGAACAATAATCAAAATGGAGATATACTTAGTGGTTCAGAGTCAATATTATAACATTTTTAAACAAGACAACTAATTTTAAGAATAATGTGAGCCGGGCTCAGTGGCTCAGCCTGTAATCCCGCGCCTTTGGGAGGCTGAGGTGAGTGGATTGCCTGAGCCCGCGGGTTCGAGACCCGCCTGGGCAACTTGGCGAGACCTCATCTCTACAATAATAATAATAATAATAATAATAAT
>CAUYQG010188787.1:0-12793 GCA_963574415.1 Tarsius wallacei | reverse complement strand
CTCCGGCGATCCTTCCGCCTCAGCCTTCCAAGTAGCTGGAACTACAGGCGCGCGCTACCATGCCCGGCTGATTTTTTGATTTATTGTAGAGATGAGGTCTCGCTTGCCCAGGCGGGTCTCGAACCCGCGGGCTCAGGCAATTCACTCACCTCAGCCTCCCAAAGGCACGGGATTACAGGCTGAGCCACCGAGCCCGGCTTACGTTTTCCAAGGAGGTTCTAACATTTCAATTTTGTGGGTAAGCCACCTCGGGGGTACTGGTTCCAGATGACAAATTTATTTATTGTAGAGACGAGGTCTCACCAAGTTGCCCAGGCTGTTCTTGAACCTGCGGGCTCAGGCAATCCTCTCGCCTCAGCCTCCCAAAGTGCTGGGATTACAGGCTGAGCCACTGAACCCGGCCCAGACATTTTTTCTTGCCACGATTTCCTAAACAATATAGTACAGCCTGGGCCACAGAGTGAGACCCTCTTTTTTTTTTTTTTTTAAAGTTAAAGTATACAGGAGGAAGCCAGGTGTGGTGGTTCATGTCTGTAGTCCCAGTCATTTGGAGGGCAAGGGGTTGCTTGAAGCCAAGAGTTTGCAGTCAGCCTGGGCAACATAACAAAACTCTAGACTCTTAAAAAAAAAAAAAAAAAATATATATATATATATATATATATAGACAGAGAGAGAGAGAGAGAGATGGAGGGAGAGAGGGAAGGAGGGGAGGATGTGCATAGATTATTTGCAAATACAACACCATTTTATAAATTTATGTGAACTTTTATATCCAAAGCGGGTCCAGGAACGGATCCCTGCAGGAGACCAGGTGAAGCGAGGGAATTAGCATATCCGTGGCCAGGTGAGTGACCTGAAGTTCAGAGAGGGTTAATCCCAGGCCCGAGGTGGCACAGCCAGCAGGGATCCCTGCCTAGACCATCTCCCTCTGTAGGACTGCACCCTTCAGAGATGGAGATGGAGGGGCTGCGGGCACGGAATTTGGAAGCCAGGGGAAACCCAGTGCCCGGGGGGAGAGGAGGTGCCCCCACAAGGCAGGTGGGAGGCCGTTTTGAACCGTCCTGGACTTGAGCTGCAGCAGGGCTGGCAAGGCCAGTTGGGTCCCACTGAGGGATCTGAGAAAACAGAAAACACCCCCCTCCCCCAGCACACCCACCATCCACGCAGCCAGGAGGAGCTTCGGTTTTCCTTTCAAAAACACAAAAGCAAATTTTAAGTACAGAAAAGATCAGAGGCTCCAGAAGCCCACCCACCACCCAAGATTAACACATGGTAACATTTGTCATCTCGGCTTGATTCACTTTGGAATAGCTGAAGACATACAAAATGCAAAACACACCCACCCGAATGGCTAAAAAGAAAGTGACTGACAGTTGCGAGGCTGGCGGGTGCGCCCAGAGCTCTCAACCACTGCTGGACCGGAAACTGGGAAACCACTTGGGAAACTCACTGGGCAGTTTCCAGGAAGGTTATGCAGGGTCTCTCAACAGAAAGCTCCTGACATATAGGCTGGATCATTCTTTTTTTTTTTTTTTCCAGTTGGAGTCTCATTCCACCCCCAGGCTGGAATGCAGTGGCACACACACAGTCACCGCAGCCTTGACCTGCTGGGCTCAGGCGATCCTCCAGCCACAGCCTTCCAAGTGGCTGGAACTACAGGTGCGCGCCACCATGCCTGGCTAATGTTTTTATTTATTTTTATTTTTTATTTTTTATTTTTATTTTTTGAGTTGGAGTCTCGCTCTGTCACCCAGACTGGAGTGCAGTGGCTGCTCCTGGCCATTGCAGCCTCAACCTGCTGGGCTCTGGCGATCCTTCCGCCTCAGCCTCCTGAGTAGCCGGAAGTACAGGCGCGCGCTACCACGCCGGGCTAATTTTTTGATTTATTGTAGAGATGAGGTCTCACCAAGTTGCCCAGGTGGGTCTCAAACGCGCGGGCTCAGGCAATCCACTCACCTCAGCCTCCCAAAGGCGCAGGATTACAGCCTGGGCCACTGAGCCCAGCCTAATGTTCTAATGTTTTTTTTTTTTTTATTGAGTTGGAGTCTCACTGTCGCCCAGACTGGAGTGCAGTGGCTGCTCCCAGCCACCGCAGCCTCGACCTGCTGGGCTCTGGCGATCCTTCCACCTCAGCCTTCCAAGTAGCTGAAACTACAGGTGCGCGCTACCACGCCCGGCTAATTTTTTGGATTTATTGTAGAGATGAGGTCTCGCCAAATTGCCCAGGCGGGTCTTGAACCCGCGGGCTCAGGCAATCCACTCACCTCAGCCTCCCAAAGGCGTGGGATTACAGGCTAAGCCACCGAGCCCGACTTAATATTTTTATTTATTGTAGAGACAAGATCTCGCCAAGTTGCCTGGGCTGGTCTCGAACCCATGGGCTCAGGCAGTCCTCTTGCCTCCACCTCCCAAAGTGCTGGAATTACAGGTGTGAGTCACCCCACCCAGCTCTGGCTGGATCATTCTTGACGGTGGGAGTTGTCTTGTGCATTGTAGACTTTTTTTTTTTTGAGTTGGAGTCTCACTCTGTTGCCTAGATTGGAGTGCAGTGGCATGCTCCTGGCCACTGCAGCCTCAACCTGCTGGGCTCTGGTGATCCTTCCGCCTCAGCCTTCCAAGTAGCTGGAACTACAGGCACGCGCTACCACGTCCGGCTAATTTTTTGATTTACTGTAGAGATGAGGTCTTGCCAAGTTGCCCAGGCGGGTCTCGAACCCGCGGGCTCAGGCAATTCACTCACCTCAGTCTCCCAAAGCATGGGATTACAGGCTGAGCCACCGAGCCCGGCTTTTTCTTTTTTCTTTTTTAGAGAGATAGGATCTTGCTCTGTCACCCAGGCTGGAGTGCAGTGGCACGGTTATAGCTCGCTATAGCCTGGCTAATTTTTTCTTTCTTTTTTTTTTTTTTGAGTCAGGATCTCATTCTGTTGCCCAGGCTGGAGTGCAGTGGAATGATCATGACTCATTGCAGCCTCGATGTCCTGGACTCAGGCGATCCTCCTGCCTCAGCTTCCCAAGTAGCTGGGACTACTGGTATACGTCACTATGCCTGGCTAATAATTTTTATTTTTATTTTTGTACTGACAAGGTCTTGCTATGGTACCTAGGCTGGTCTCAACTCCTGGCCTCAGCAATCCTTTAGACTAGGTCTCCCACAGTGCTGGGATTACAGGCGTGAGCCACTGCGCCTGGCTTTTTTCTCTATAAAATTTCATTTCCATTTTCATTTTATAGAGAAAAAAGCCAGGCGCAGTGGCTCACGCCTGTAATCCCAGTACTTTGGGAGGCTGAGGTGAGGGGATTGCCTGAGCCCGCAGGTTCAAGACCCGCCTGGGCAACTTGGTGAGACCTCTTCTCTACAATACATCAATAATCAGCCGGGCGTGGTAGCACACGCCTGTAGTTCCAGCTACTTGGAAGGCTGAGGCAGAAGGATCGCCAGAGCCCAGCAGGTCGAGGCTGCGGTGGCCAGGAGCAGCCACTGCACTCTAGTCTGGGTGACAGAGTGAGACTCCAACTCAAAAAAAAAAAAATTCATTTTATTGTGGTAAGAACACTTTGTGTGAGACTGCCCTTTAAACAAACATTTAAATGTACAACTATTGCTATGGACTGTAGGCGCAGTGCTGTCCAGCAGAGCTCTGGAGCTTATTCATCCTGCTTACCCGGTGCTGTGTGCTCACTGATTGGTGGCTTCCCGTGTCCCCTCCCTGAGCGCCTGGCAGCTACCATTCTACTCTTGGATTCCACAAGTCTGACTATTTTATGTCTCATGTAAGTGGAACCTGCAGGGTTTGTCTCTGACCAGGTTCTTTCACTTAGCGTCATATCCTCAGGGTTCATCCACATTGTCACGTATTGCAGAATGTCCTTCCTGTTTGGGCAGAATGGTAATCCGAATGTGTCTGTACTACGTATCCCTGTCCATTCATCTGTGGTTGGATGGTTAGGTTGTTTCCATATCTTGGCTTTCATGACTAGTGTTGCAGTGAACCTAGGAGTGCAGACAGCGCTTCAGAATCCTGATTTTAACTCTTTTGGATTGATCCCGAGATGGGATTGCTGGATTGTATATATTTCTATTTTTAATTTTTCAAGAAACTTCCATACTGTTTTCTTTTTCTTTATTGTTATAATTTTTAGAGACAGGGTCTTGCTCTGTCTCCTAGGCTGGAGTGCAGTGGCACCGTCATGGCTCACCTCCTGGGCTCAGGCAGTCCTCCTACCTCAGCCTCCTGAATAGCTGGGGCTACAGGTATGTGTCACCACACCCAGCCAACATTTTATTTTAATTAAATTAATTAATCAATTTTGAGTTGAAGTCTCACTCTGTCACTCAGGCTGGAGTACAGTGGCATGCTCGTGGCCACCGCAGCCTCTACCTGCTTGGCTCAGGTGATCCTTCTGTCTCAGCCTTCCAAGTGGCTGGAACCACAGGCGCACGCCACCATGCCTGGCTAATTTTTTTGATTTATTGTAGAGACGAGGTCATGCCAGGTTGTCTAGACTGGTCTCAAACCCTTGGGATCAGGCTATCCTCTCACCTCCTCTGCCCAAAGTGCTGGAATTATAGGCGTGAGCCATCGTGCCTGGCCCAGATAACATTTTAATTTGTTGTAGAGATGGGGGTCATGCTGTGTTGCACAGGCTGGTCTCAAACACCTGGCCTTGAGTGATCCTCATGCCTCAGCTTCCCAAAATGCTGAGATTACAGGGGTGAGCCATGGCACCTGGCCAGACTTCTATAGTCTTTTCTGTAGCAGCAGGGCCATTTTGCATTCCCATCAGCAGTGTGCAAGGGTTCCCTTTTCTTCACATCCTCACCAACACATGTCTTTTTCTTTTTCTTTTTTTTTTCAGTTAGAGTTTCACTCTGTTGCCCAGGCTGGAGAGCAGTGACACACTCATGGCCACTGCAGCCTCAACCTGCTGGGCTCAGGCGATCCTTCCACCTCAGCTTTTCAAATAGCTGGAACCACAGGCGTACACCATCATGCCTGGCTAATTTTTCTTGACTTATTGTAGAGATGAGGTCTCACTAAGTTGCCCAGGCTAGTCTCGAACTCATGGGCTCAGGCACTTCTCTCACCTTGGCCTCCTAAAGTGCTGGCATTACAGGTATGAACCACCATGCCTGGCTAACATGTCTTTTTCTTTTTGAGTTGGAGTCCCACTCTTGCCCAGACTGGAGTGCAGTGGCCGCTCCCGGCCACCGCAGCCTCGACCTGCTGGGCTCCGGCGATCCTTCTGTCTCAGCCTTCCAAGTAGCTGGAACTACAGGCGCATGCTACCACGCCCGGCTAATTTTTTTATTTATTGTAGAGATGAGGTCTCGCTTGTCCAGGCGGGTCTCGAACCCGCGGGCTTAGGCAATCCACTCACCTCAGCCTTCCAAAGGCGCGGGATTACAGGCTGAGTCACCAAGCCCGGCTACATGTCTTTTTCTTAATAGCTATTCTGACAGGTGTATGGGGGACAGGTGTACCCCAAATTTTTTGATAAAGAATGTTGTATTTATTCTTACATGTTTAAACTTCAGTCACCTTCAAAGTACTCTCTGTTTGATGCAATATCCCTATTGAGACACTTTTTCCACAGCTCAAAACAGTTTCTGAACTTGTCAATTTTGAGGCCTTTTAGTGCTTCTGCTGTTTTTTGTTTCACCTCTTCCAAACATTTCTCTTTGGGTACTTTTTTCATCAAGGGAAACAAAAAATAGTTGCTCAGGGTGAGATTAGGTGAATAGGGAGGGTGGGGCACATGGGTCATACCTCTCTTGGTCAAAAACTGCTGAACACTCAGCATGGTGTGGGCAGGTGTGCTCGTAAACACCTGCTTGTAAATGAGCAAATGCATTGAAAGACTCTCCAAAAACATTCACTGAAGCTGAATCCAGCCTCTGACGATGCTAGCTGGTATACCGATGTGGGCTCCTAGAGCACTTACCTCCCAGAGATGCCTGTACTACAACCGGTCTGCCCTCCAAAAAATAATTCCAGTTTTTTTTTTTGGGGGGGGGTCCCCCTTGTAAAATGATATCTCCTGTGGTTTTGCTTCGTGTTTTCCTGATTGTTAGTGATGTTGAGTGTCTTTTCATAGACTTGTTGGCAATTGTATGTCTTTTCTGGAGAGTTGTCTGTTCAAGTTGTCAGTTCATTTTTTAATCGAGGTATTAGGGTTTTTTTTGTTGTTATTGAGTTATAGAAGTTCCTGGTATATTTTGCAGATTAACCCCATATCAAATATGTAGTTTGCAAATATTTCCTCCAGTCTGTACGTCGCCTTTCACTCTTCCTTTGCCATGTGAAAGTTTTTTTTTTTTTTTTTGTGTTGGAGTCTCACTCTGTTGTCCAGGCTAAAGTGCAGTGACATGCTCATGGCTACTGCAGCCTCAGCCTGCTGGGTTCAGGCAGTCCTTCCACCTCAGCCTTCCAAGTAGCTGGAAATACTGGAAGCTTTTTAGTTTGATGTAGTCCCACTTGCTTGTGGTTTTTTTTCTTGCCTGTGGTTTGCTGTCACAGCCATGAATCATTGCCAAGACTAACGTTGTGAAGCTTTTTCCCCTTGTTTTTTTTCTAGGAGTTTGCGGGTTTCGGGTTTTGCATTGAACTCTAATCCGTTTTGAGTTGGTTTCCATGTGGATAATCCAGCTTTCCCAACCCTGTTTGTTGAAGACTCTTCTTTCCTGTCGAGTGGCCTCGGCATCTCGCTGAAAACCATTTGACTATGTATGTGAGGGTTCATTTCTGGGCTCTCCATCTGGTTCTGTTGGTCCAGATGTCTGTTTTTATACCAGTTTTACACTGTATTGATCACTGTATCTTTGTAGTACATTTTGAAATCTGGAAGTGATTTCAAAGACCTCTAGCTTTGTTCTTTCTCAAGATAATTTTGGCTATTTGGGGTCCCTTGAGATTCCATGTAAGTTTTAGGATGGATTTTTCTGTTTCTCTAAAAGATGCCTTTGAGATTTACTAAGGATTATGCTGAATCTTCAGATCATTTGTGGCGTATTGACAACTTAACAATATTAAGTCTTCCAATCCATAAACCTGGGATGTCTTTCTATTTATCTGTGTCATTTTTACTTTCCTTTAGCAACGTTTCGTAGTTTTCAGTGTACAGATCTTTTTTTGTTCTTTGGTTAAGTTTATTCCTTCTTCCTAAATTTTTAAGGATACTATCAAATATTCCTAAGTATTTTTTTCTTTCTGATGCTATTGTAAATGGAATTGTTTTCTTAATTTCCTTTTTTTGGATTGTTCATTGTCGTTGTTAGTGTATAGAAACCCAACTTACACAAGCAAAGTTCTCATTTAAAAAAAAAGAAAAAACACAACCGATCTTTCTTTTTTGTTGTTATTGCCTTCCTTCATGATGCAACACAACTTATTTTTGTATGCCGATTTTATTTTTTATCTTTCTTTATTATTATTATTTTTTTTGAGTTGGAATCTCACTCTGTCGCCCAGGCGAGAGTGCAGTGGCACGCTCACGGCCACCGCAGCCTCGACCTGCTGGGATCAGGCGATCCTTCCCCTCAGCCTTCTAAGTAGCTGGAACTATAGGCATGTGCCACCACACCCAGCTAATTTTTTGATTTACTGTAGAGATGAGGTCTCACCAAGTTGCCCAGGCTGGTTTCAAACCTGTAGGCTCAGGCAATCCTCTCACCTCAGCCTCCCAAAGTGCTGGGATTGCAGGCTTGAGCCACCACACCCAGCTCTACCAAACATTTAAAAAACAATTAACATCAATTCCTCTCAACTCTTCCAAAAAATGTAAGGCATGAGTCCAAAAACTGAACACCACCTAATTCATTCTATGATGCCAGAATTACACTGATACCAAAGCCAGACCAAGATACTCCAAGAGAACTACATTCCATATCCTGGATGAATACTGATGCAAAATACTCAACAAAAGAGCCAGGCAGGATGGCTCATGCCTGTAATCCCAGCACTCTGGGAGGCTGAGGTGAGAGGACTGCCTGAGCCCACTGCATCCAGCCTGAGCAACAGAGTGAGATTCTGACCCAAATAAATACATACATAAATAAAATGAAAAATAAGGCAAGTGAGACCTCGTCTCTACAACAAATCAAAAAAATAGCTGGGCAAGGTGACACTTGCCTGTAATCCTAGACTTTGGGAGATGGAGACAAGAGGATTACCTGAGCCCAAGGGTTCGAGACCCACCCAGGCAACTTGGCAAGACCTCATCTCTACAGTAAATCAAAAAATTAGCTGGGTGTGGTGGTACATGCCTGTAGTTCTAACTGTGTGGAAGGCTGAGGAGGAAGGATTGCCTAAGACCAGCAGGTGGAGACAAGAGGATCACCTAAGTCCTCCAGCCTGGGTGACAGAGTGAGACTCCTACACAAAAAAAAAAAAAAGAAATGTTTGGTAGAATTAGCCAGTGAAGTCCTGGGCTTTTCTTTGTTTGGTGATTTAAAATTCTTATTTCACTCTCCTACAAGATATATCTTTTCAGATCCTCTAGTTCTTCATGATTCTGTCTTGCTAGGTTATGTTTTTTTTGAGTTGGAGTCTCACTCTGTTGCCCAGGCTATAGTACAGAGGCACACTTAAGGCCACTGCAACCTTGACCTCCTGGGCTCAGATGATCCTTCCACTTCAGTCAGTCCTCCAAGTAACTGGAACCACAGGCACGTGCCACCACGCCCAGCTAATTTTTTGATTTATTTTAGAGATGAGGTCTCGTCAAGTTGCCCAGACTGGTCTCAAACCCGTGGGCTCAGGCAATCCTCTTGTCTCCACCTCCCAAAGTCTAGGATTACAGGCAAGCATCACCATGCCCAGCTATTTTTTTTTATTTATTGTGGAGACGAGGACTCACTAAGTTGCCCAGGCTGATCTTGAACCCCTGGGCTCAGGCAATTCTCTCGCCTCCCCCTCCCAAAGTGCTGGGATTACAGGCATGGTAGGTTGTGTTTATAGGAATTTGTCTGGTTCATCCTGGTGACTAGTTTGTTGGCATAAAATTCATAGTATTCTCTGATAATGTTTTCTGTAAAATCAGTGGTAATGTTCCTCTTTCATTTCTGGTTTTAGTAATTTGAGTCTTTAGTAATTTGAGTCTTCTTTCTTTCTTTCTTAGTCAATCTATCTGATGGAATTTTTTTTTTTTTTTTTTTGAGTTGAGGGTCTTACTCTGTTGCCTAGACTGAATTGCAGTGGCAAGATCATGGCTCACCGTAGCCTTGAGCTCCTGGGCTCAGACTCCCAAGTAACTGACACTGCAGGCACTCTCTACTACTCCTAAATTTTTTTTTAGAGACAAGGTTTCACTATCTTACCCACCAGGCTGATCTTGAACTCTTGGGCTCAAGAGATCTTTATGCCTTGGCCTCTCAAAGTGCTAGCATTACTGGCATGAGCTACCATGTCTGGCCTTTGCCTACTTTTAAACTGAACTATTTGCACTTTTATTGTTGAATGGTAAGCGTTCTTTATATATTCTGGATACTAGTCCTTTATTAGATATATGATTTGCAAATATTTTCTCCAATATTGTGGGTTATTTTTTACTTTTTTGATATTATCCTTTGAGGCACAAACTTTAAAAATGTTGGCCAGGCTCGGTGGCTCAGCCTGTAATTCCGCGCTTTGGGAGGCCGAGGTGAGTGGATTGCCTGAGCCCGTGGGTTCGAGACCCGCCTGGGCCACTTGGCGAGACCTCATCTCTACAATAAATCAAAAAATTAGCTGGGCATGGTAGCATGTGCCTGTAGTTCCGGCTACTTGGAAGGCTGAGGTGGAAGGATCACTGGAGCCCAGCAGTTCGACGCTGCGGTGGCCAGAAGCGTGCTGCTGCACTCTAGTCTGAGCGACAGAGTGAGACTCCAACTCAAAAAAAAAAAATGTTGGTCAAGTTCAGTATATTTATTTTTTCTTTTATTGCTCGTGCTTTTTGTGTCCTTTCTGCCCATCTGATCTTTGCCAACACCCACACACCCCTTGACAGATATTGAGAAGCCTTCAAAGCATTTTGTGTTAAAGATGGGAGGATATGTAAGTAATTACATTGATTTGTTTGAAAATACCCATTGAAACAGACTCCAGTGCTGTCTTTAATAATGCAGATACCTGAAGCTTCTCTGTGCACATTCAGGGCTGCTCAGAGCATGACGAGGGTGATGTTGCATCCTACCACAACCCTTACATCTTTAGTTTCAAGCAAGAAGAAAAGAGCATGAATGATGAAATTCAGGATACGGTAATAAGGAGGATACATGGACAGTCCTTCTACCAGTTCGTCCCCAAGTTTCTCTCCCACGTCTCACGTTGCGTTTTTGTTAAGCGGAGGAAAGATGTGATCCCAAGGTCCAGGCCTCCTGCTCTCTGGTGAGTTCTGGCTGAGCAGTAGTTCTCAAAGTATAAAGTGTGGTCTGGGGACCAGCAGCAGCACCCGAGTGCTTGCTAGAAACTGGGACCCACCAGCCTGGGCAACTTGGCGAGACCTTGTCTCTACGGTAAGTGAAAAAATTAGCCAGGCATGGTGGCGCATGCCGGTAGTTTCAGCTACTTGAAAGGCTGAGGCGGAAGGATTGTCTGAGCCCCGCAGGTCCAGGCTGCGGTGGCTGTGAGCATGCCACTGCACTCCAGCCTGTCCAGCCTGGGCAACAGAGTGAGACTCTGACTAAAAAAAAAAGGAACTTGGACCCAATAATCTGTTTTTTGTTTGTTCGTTTTGAGTCAGGGTCTCACTCTGTCACCCAGACTAGAGGGCAGTGGAAATGATCATGTCTCTTTGCAGACTCGACCTACTGGGCTCAGCTGATCCTTCTGCCTCAGCCTCTCAAATAGCTGGGACTACAGGTACACACCACCACTCCCAGCTATTTGTATTTTTCACGGAGACAGGTGTCTCACTGTGTTGCTTAGGTTGGTCTCAAACTCCTGGTGAACCTCCTGCCTTGGCCTCTCAAAGCATTGGGATTATAGGCGAGAACCACCACACCCAGCCAGAAAACCTTTTTTGCCCAATGAGATGTCATTCTTGTCCTCCTCTCTCATTGTCCTAATTTATACTCACCTCCAAGTGAAGTCAGGTATTGTTGGTAACAAGTAATAGCAAACCTCAGCTCAAACTAACCTGAATAATGGAAGAAATGAATAGCCTTGCATATTCTACCTGAAAAGTCGGCAGGGAGATGAGGTTCATGTAGGAATTGATCTCTGTTTTCCTGTGATCCTCTCTGCCCTCTTCTGGGTATCAGCCTTGTGTTCACCCCAGCTTTCCTCATGGTTGCAAAGTGGCTGCCTGCAACCATCAGCACCATGTGTGTCCTGATTAGCCTCAGAGTGAGACCTTGTGGTGTTCCACACCACTAAGCAGAACTTATTGGCTGAGCCCTGATTAGACTGCCATGAATGAGGACAAGACACAGAATATTCCCCTGACTGACTAAGCACCCCCCTTCTGCCCCACCCTTGTTGGGGATGGGGTGGCCTTCATCAAGGGAAGGAAGCGATGCTGTGTGTGGAAGGGGCAGTAGCCATGTCGTTCGGAGCACCAGGACTGATGTGACGGCCTCTCTGCTGTCTGCCTCAATTACCCCGTTCTCTCCAGACTCCAGAGATACCACCTCTGGGAGGGTCTTTCTGAAGCAGAAGCCTGTCTATAGCGCCCCTTGCTGAAGCCCTTAGGAGTGTCCTCCCAGACACACATGCACACACACGCACACACACATGCATGCATATGCCGCTCTCAGGATAAGGTTCACACTTGGAGATGTTCCAATTCCAGTTCCAATGGGCCTTTGCAACTGCTGTTTTCCTGTTCTCTGGAACCTCATGGAACGCCCACCAATTCCCCTTCCCCCTTCTTCCATGCTGCGCCACTTCTACACTTACTGTGTTCTGCCTGGAATGCTCTTGTCCTTCTCCACTTGGTAAATGGACCCCTCAAAAACCCAGCCCGGATATCTGTCTCCTTGGAGAAGCCCTCCTGGATAGCTCTAGGATTGGTTGATCACTGTGTCCACAGGCCTCTGGATAACACAGCCACTGTGTCCCTGCACTACTTGTTTCTGTGTCTCCCCCTGTTGTACTGGGTCCTCAGGCCAGGCTTGCCACAGACTAGGAGCTCAGATAGTGTTTGCTGATTGAATACTACTTTTGCAACGTGGGGTCCCTGGTAGACACTCAGTTGATACTTCTTGATGCATTAAGCAGATCACAAACCTCATTCTCGAGGTCCTGAGAAAACCCTAGCTGTTTGCAAATCCAGGCTGCTGGCCACCCTGATGGGCTCAGGGAACCAGTCATTGGTGTGAGGGTTGTTGGAGTTGGGGCTGGTGAGGCTTAGAGGCCTTCAGCTTTGGGCCTAGGAGCCTTGATCCTGAGGGGCCTCCCTTTATCCCAGAAGCTGTGGGAACTGGCCCGCTGGGGCTTTCATTGTGTGTGGGCCCAGACACATACCCTTCAGTAGAGTAGATACATTTGTGGCCATAGGTTGTTTTATGCCAATTCTTTTTTTAAATTTTTTTTTGAGTTGGAGTCTCACTCTGTCGCCCAGACTGGAGTGCAGTAGCCGTTCCCGGCCACCGCAGCCTCGACCTGCTGGGCTCCGGCGATCCTTCTGCCTCAGCCTTCCAAGTAGCTGGAACTATAGGCGTGCGCTATCACGCCCGGCTAATTTTTTGATTTATTGTAGAGATGAGGTCTCGCCAAGTTGCCCAGGTGGGTCTCGAACCCGCAGGCTCAGGCAATCCACTCATCTCAGCCTTCCAAGTAGGTGGAACTACAGGCAAGTGCCACCATGCCCAG